>JAJJWW010018050.1:0-149730 GCA_023531295.1 Papaver armeniacum | reverse complement strand
ACGCTTGATTGATGTTAGGTGAATCTTGTTTGATAAAGGTAAACGGGAACTAGTGGGGCTGCAATATGAAGATCGCTGACCTAAAGGCAATATACTTTGCTACTCCTCTTGTAAGAGGAGATCTTTATAGCGAGTTGGCGGAGTCACCTCCGAGGATACAAACATCTGCAGTAGTACTCTCAATGTAGCATGCAAAAGTGCTACAAGAGCTTGGCAAAGATGTGATACAAGTAAAAATTTACGGTGAAACAAAAACATGAAAACGGTAGAAGAATTAAATGAGGGAGGGAAGAAGTTGTTTTGTTTACCTTCAAATGAAGCAAAAGCAGGTTCCTTATATCTGTTTGAAAAGAAGTTAGTCATTACAAATAAGAGAGGAAGATTCTCACGCATGGACAACCTTTTGCTGAAACAACTTTGTCGAGAAAACAACTTTTACTTTACTTAAAAAAAACAACTTTCCTTTTATCGGTCAAAAACACTTTTACTTTAAGCAGCAAACGACTTTACTTTTTCTAGGTCGGAGACAACACAGCGGAAAAACAACTTTTGCTTTTTTCTGCTAAAGTTATCTGCAGCGAGAAAAAGCTCAAAGGCTATTTTACTTGCTTAAAGTGTTTTGACGACAAGGAAGTTGTTTTTTTTGTAAGAAGTAAGTTGTTTTACATTAGGAAATTCGACAAGGGGTTGATAAAATAGCGTGAATCTTTCATATATTTATTTGTATTATTTGGCTTTCTTTTCAAGAAGCGGAGTATATAAGGGAACATTTTTTGCTCATTTGAAGATAAACGAAACGGCTTCTTTACATCGCTCATTTAATTCTTCTCACTTTGTTTTTCGTATTTTTTTGTTTTCCCCTTTTATGAAATTTGCATTTATTCATACATCTTTGCCAAATATTGGAAATTACTTTCTTTGTATGCTACATTGAAATGTATCGTGGTGTATCACGGGAGTGACATAGCTATGGCATCTCTGCAAGGAGAATTGCGAGGCGATATTGCCTTTAGGTCAGCGTATCCTCATCATTCTACAGTTCTCGCGCAGCCTGTCGATGCATCCCTACTTCGAGAGCATCAATCAGCGTCGGGATTGAAACTAAATGTTTCCACTACCGATTAATTCATTGTTGTAGGCCTGACTCAACGATCTAAGACGTATCGTTCATTACTATATTTTTTAACATGGCTGCTTTGTGAATCTTGTAGACAGAGCCTCAGTTTGAGTGGAAAGACTTTAAGCGATGGCGATCCAAAATATTATTTTCTTAAAAGACAAGGTTAGATGAGATTCTTTTGGAAAAGGCAACTTCAGAAAGACTTCATGGCCAAATGAATGAGCTGAATGGAAATGAACTAGAAAGAGTACATGTGCAAAAAATCATATACTAGGCTTCTGAATGATTCACTTATATGATTTTATAATGCAAAGAAGAATTTTCTTGCTTTATTTATGGGAAACTGCTGGAAGAAAATATCTTCTTGAAATTCTTCAAGCAGAGAAGGTATTAGTGGCTAGGTTCCCTTTAATAAGATGAACGATGAAAGCATTAAATGAGACCCGACAATCATCGACGAAATTCTTCTTTGAGGCATGTTTGTGTGAGCTTACAAGTATCTGCGATGATGAAACTTCACGCTTCCTTGGCAATGCAGAGAGGCTGCGACAAGACTCGTGAAATCACCATGATAGAGGGTGGGGAAAGATTCCCGAGGAACTCTTTATGCTGCAAGAACAGGGGAGCCTCTTTGTGGCTGGAAATGCATGTCAACAAGCTCGCTTCAAATGATAATCTTTGACAAGAAGAACATGATGAAATCTGTATCGGCAAAAATGTGAACAGAAGCATGAAGCAAGCTGTCGTAACTCCCAAAGTAACCATGTAAGCCGAAAGTGTGTACTCTAAAACACCATCAAAGTAGCTTCTTATAACTATGTAAACCGATCATGGACAAAGGCTTATGAGAAATACAAAAGGACAAAATGATCGAACAGAAAATAGACGGCATAATAGATAATTTGAATGCCCTCTTGGCGTAATTAGCTAATGAGAATCAACCTAATATATTGTGACAGTAATTTGAGTAGTTAGATACGGAGCCGCGGTATATACTGCAGTTATTCTTTCTCATCACATGACAGAGAGTATGAGATGATGAAGTATTTATGAGGGAACTCTTCGCTGAAATGTAGGAAAAACAGTAGATAAAAGCTCACATGAAACTCTGTGTGAAACTGGCGTGTATCGCGTCGTTGCTATGCAAGAATCTCTGAGAAACCATCTTACTTAGGAAGATTTTAGGTATGGTGAAATCTAATAAAGGATTGTAATCTCTAAGCCCCGTGACCTCTGAGAAAGGTATGTCATTTGAAAACATGATTAAGCAGTGTACTTGCTTGAAAATGAATGATAATGCATCTTCTTAAACTTATCTTTGTGACTCCTCATGTTTGGCATAATGAACACAGGACATGGTAATTTCAGATCCATCCAAAGACTTAACACTGGAATTGCATTCCTAAAAATAGAGCAGTGGCAGTCATGGAAATGTAGAGGTATGTTAGTCTAAATATGCATGAGAACCATTTAACAGAGGTTGAATGGCGATTCCTTAGAACTCGCCAGTTTAGGAGATGAAATCAGCTTAGCAAGAACTGGGAAGATGACAGAAATGTACATCACTTTATCGTGTTATAACGATACTATCAGATTTATCTTTCAGGTATATAGGCTTTAGTGAAGGCCCGAGGAAGTGTTACAATTAGAGCACAAATTAGATGTCGGGCTAGAGAATGATAAAGTGATACCCTATGGAGAATTTGCAAACCTTGAAAATGGCATCATTCAGCAAACCAGCTGCACCTTCTTCACTTTGATGATGGAATAAATTGAAAGACGAGACATATAAATATGTTAGGCAGCCATGTTAGCTAGTTGAGGAGTTGCCATGCGGTTTATTGGCGATTCTGCGTATTATCTTGGCCAGGAGTTCCATTTATTAGATGCGACAATCCATTATGGTAATGGAAGATGAAGCCTTCTTATGCATGCACAAAGTGTATTAGTGTTTGGCCAAGTAATATTCTGCGTTCAGAAAGCAGATAGGACCTCTATTTATTGGTTAATGTTTTCTGGGTATCGCGACGCGTAGTGCTTGCTGGGTTCATGAGTCGACCAGTCACGAACACCAATGATCGCGATGTTTGAACGCATTTTTTCCTTTGGGAGTATGGACCTCGCAAGAAAGGGTCCGCGACTGACATCGAAATGTTTCATTTCAACTAGTCGGCAGTCTGCAGATGTTGAGGACCGAACCACAAATGAGAGTTAGGCCCAGGAAGATTTTAGTCGATTTTGTGACTCTTTATGCGTTGGAATGCGAGACTGATACAAAGGAAGCTGGCCTATAGAGCTCCCCTTGGGAAGGAGAGCCTCGTTGTGAGTGGTATTCCATTCAAGCGAAAGCGAGCTTAGGCCTTGTAGACTTACCTCTAGTATCGACCATAGGTGCGAATGGAGTTTCAAAGGGAAGCTTAGAGCGATGGAACTTGTAAAAATACAAGAAACTAGGTGTAAAGGTATAGACAGCGGAAGGATTGGAATTTCAACTGATATTCATCAGATCACTTACGACTCACTTCTATTAGGATATTTGATTGCTATTACTTCTATTTATGACTTGCATACGTGAGATGAATGTTAAAATTGCATTTTTATATAGTGAATTGAATGAGAACTATATGAATAACTTTGAAGATTTTATTTATGAAGATTTGTGAACAAGAGTATGCAGAGTAGAATCTGTATGGTTTAAACAAGCTTGCCTAAACTGATGGCATGAAGTGATAAATATAATGATATCTAGCCGAGGTGCTTAGAATGCAATAGATGTGTTTATATGGAAATGCGGTGGATATTCTCGTATTTGTGTACTTTTTGTAATGTTGATGAAGATACTCATATTAGAAGTAACTAACGATATTAATACCGCAAAAACATGCTTAACGAGAATTTTGACATGAAGACATGGAGGCCTGTGTGTCTTGGATGATCGAGACGTGCGATGGATATAATCTTAGTCGATCTCATTTATTTGGCCATAGCGAGATTTGTCATGAGAATGCTGAAACTATATCTACTCCTTATCCCAGTATAACGAAATAGAACAGGGTAATCTCAACTTAATCGCGTGATAACGATCTTATATATTTGATAGCTATACAAGGCTATGTACCTACAACCAGTAGATGGCGTACGCTGAAGATACGGGATGAATCAACTGGGAGAAGTATACTCTCTGATTCTACGCTACACGGAAGGCACTTCAAACTATTTCTTAAGTTTGGGAAATCTGCTTATCTTCGGAAAGTATATTGTGATCTTTAGCTATGCTCCCAGAACTGGAGATATGAATGCAAATCCACTAATAGTGCATCTTCACGCTGGAAGTGGGTGTGTCATGGAAGTCTTCTGACAGTTTTGCACATGTATAGATCGTCATATGAAATCTGGGATTTATAGCCTTGAATAAAGGCTGGAAGAGCTGAATGAATACGAATTTCTGGGAGAATAAAGTCTTGACGGCTTTGTAGCCGATACTTAATCAATGACATTCAGTGATGATGATTGGAAATAGTAAGCTACGCGAGCTCACATGCATCTACTGGGCATGGAGCAGTGGAGCAACTGCTCTCTGCTGGCTGTCATGTAGACATGAGGTTTAGGAATGTGGGGAGATCCTTTGTGAAGAGGTATCTGGGAGGTAGTTAGATCACATCGAAGAGGATAGGACTTAAGCTCATGGAATAAATTAAATGCATGAAAAGATACTCAACCTTGTGATGAGCTCAGATCAGGTTCAATGAGACAATAATTTATAGTGATATCGAAAGCCTTATCTTTGTCCTCACTTATGTCTGTATCTTGATAGTGCCCTACATGATTAGGATGACTCTGTGAATCTTAATGAGATTGCGTAACTATTTAAGCGAATTAATGGTTTCTTGTGAACTTGGCCTAATAATTGGATATTTGGAAGTAAGGGCCACTTCCCTATGAGAATTTGAGCTGATCTTAGAACATTCATTAAGTCGGATTTAACTCATGGACAAAAGCGAGCATAACTATTTTAGAGAAATTGGAAGCTTCTTTATGACATCAGCGTGGTGTGCCGAATTGCATTAGATGTTGGCGGTTCAAGACATTGTATTCAGCTATTATAACGGGGCGATTCACGAAATTTCTACATTAGAGATTAGGTGTCCTACAGGATTTTTGTAGCTGGCTGTTGTATTTTTGTTTTCTCGTGTTTTTATTATTTATGTTTTATCATTCATGTGATTAGAAAGCGGGTTTTGAAGCTGTGGACTTAGACTTGATCCTAGACCTATTGCCCACTTTGGTTATTTTTTTGTTTTGAATAAGATAAGGCAATGGTCCCACGTAGACTAAGATCTTAAAGGTTTTTTGAACTTAAGACCATGGGATTTGCCTAAAACATGTCCACTGAGTCTGCACTTTTGTGAGGGGGAGAGACCTAGACTATGGCAGGTTTCCTTTCATCGCGTGCCTTGTGATGCTACGCCACAGCTGCCTGCCCAGCCAGCCGTGTCGATGCAGCCATTGTGTGAAGTGTGAGTGCTTTCGGGAGCCCTATCTTTTTCTTTGAGAATTTTCAAGCGTGTAATCTCACTTTCGGATTCTGTTTTGATGGAAATCTTCTCATGGCGTGAAAACAGCCCGGCAGAAAGCCAGGGGTTGTTTTGCGCTAAAGTTGTCTGCGGCTGACAAAAAGCAAGAGGCATTTTTAGCAGTAAAAGAAGTATTTTGGCGACAAAAAGAGAAATTTGTTTTTACTTAAACAAAGTTATTTTACGACAGAAAGGTATGCATGAGAATGCTTTCCTCTCTTACAACCAGCGACTAACTCTTTTGGCTTGATATATAGGCTATTTTAAGCAGCGTTTAGATATAGAGCAAAACAACTTCTTCCTCCCTCATTTACTTAACACTCTTTATTTTCATGTTCTATATCACTTTAACTTTGCATTTCTTCATACATAACATGACTCTTAAATTCTTTCTTTGTATGCTACATTGAAATTGCCTATCGATAGTTGCTATCTAGAGTGACTTCATGGCCTAATATAACATCTCTCTACAGAGAGTAGCGGGCGATATTACCTTTGCAGGCTCAGTGTATACGTGCCTCACACTAGTTTCTGCTGCCTTTATCGATCTGTCTGGGACACTGAATCAGCGTGAGACAGAGTTGAAGTATTTTTCTCGATTAGTACGCGATTGTTATTTGTTATTTCCAGCAATCTAAGGCAATATGCATTACTATATTTTTTACTGTAACAACATGGGAAAGAAATGCGTAGACAAACCTCCAAGAAATTTGAGTGGAAGACTTTAAATGATGGCAGTCAAAATATTATTTTCTTAAAGACCAGGAGTTAGATGAAATTGCTGAAAGACCTTGAAAGACTTCATGACACGTGGTGAATGGAAATGAACTAGAAAGGAAGTACATGTGCAAAAATCATATACTAGAAGCTTCTCAATTCCTTATATGATTTTATAATGCAAGATGAATTTCTTGCTTTTGATATGGGAAGCCTTGGAAGAAAAATATCTTCTTTGGCTCTTTGAAATGGGGAATTTATTGGTGGCTAGATTCCTTGAATACAAGGCGATGAAAACTTATGGTGAATCAATTCATGGGACTTCAGCTGTCATCGAATTCTTGCTGAGGCATGTTTATTGTGGAAAACTTACAATATCTGCGTGAAAACTCGCGCCAAATGGAAGGCAATATGGAAAGGGCTGCGTTTACAGACGATGAAATTATGCGTGATGAGTTGGGAAGATTCAGGTGAGGGAACCTAGCGTCTTTACAGAACTTTATTAAGCTGAGCGTGTCGGCAATAAGCAATACTGAAATGATAATCTTTTGCAACAGAAGAAGAACATGAAGTGAAGAAATCCCCGAATCGGTAAAATATTGGCAAGCATGACAACGTCGTATGACTCAAGGAAGTAACCATCTTAAGCCGAGGAGTGGTGTCTCCCAAAACACCATCATGGTATTTCTTATAGCTATGTAAAACGATAATATGGACTGTAGGAGGCCTAGAGGACCGAAAGTGACCCCCTAAACTGAGAATAGAAGACAGAGCATAGTAGATAAGTATGGATATTTTCTTTTGGCATGGTATATATGTCTCGACCTTGGCTCTGCAGTGTGACCATTGAGAGGCAGTAGTTGGAGCCACCCCATTTAGCTGTAACACGGGTTCTGGAATGCTTTCTCATCACATGACAGAGAGTATGAGACGATGAGAGTGACTATGAGGAACTCTTCCGCCTGCTAAGTGAGTAGGAAAAGGCAGGTGGAGTGAGCTCAACTGGGAAAATCTGCGTAGTGATGTGTATCAGCGTCACAGGACATATGCAGATCTTGTATCGAGGCCGTCTTGCTTGGGAGATTTTGGAGATTTGTGGTTGATGCGACGAGGTGTGATCTCACAAAACGACTTCGTAGGAAAGGTTAATAATCGCTGAAACATGATTAATCTTAATTAATGCCTTTGAAAATGATAATGCGTCTTGTCACAACAATATTTAATGACTCCTCACATGTTTGGCATAATAGACTAGGACATCGTGAAATTTCAGGTGTGAGAACTGCTACTTACAGAGTTGCATTCTAAAATAAACATTGGCCAGTAAATAAATGTAATTTAATGTTAGTAAATGTACATGAAAGCATTCCAACAAAGGTTGAGCGCTCAAACAGACATAGAACAATCCTTGATTTAGGAAATTTGAAAATCAACACCGACTAGAGAATGGTAAATGTACTCACTTTTATCGATGATTACTACGATACTATTAGATTTTATCTTCTTAAATGAGATGAAACTAGACAACTTTTCAAGTATATAAGCACAAGTAGAAGGCTTGAGTGTTCTGATTAGACTCATAGGTGGGCGGAGAAGTGATACGTGATCTTCTCAGGAGAATTTTGCAGGCCAATGGCATTCATGAAACAGCTGCCTTCTTCCTTTGATCGAAATCGCGAAGAAAGACGAACACTTATAGATATGTTGAGCTATATTGGGGTTATACTGAACTTTGTGAGTCTGCGTATATCTTGGTAGAGTTCCATTTAATAAATCGACAAAACTCATGAATTATGGAAGGTAAGAAGGCAACCTGTATACATGCTAGGAATGTGTGGGTGTTTGGCCAAGGTAGCGTTCCTCCTTCGAAAATGAATGGGACCTAGAAATTTGAGCATGTTTCTGCTAGGCTATCACTGAGCGCCTTAGTATAACTATGGAGTTCATGGTCATTATTGAACTACTGCATGTCTGATGTTCTTTGAACGCATTTTCACTTTGGGAACATGGACCTCGCAAGGAATCACGATGACCTCAAAGAAATGTTTCATTGATGAGTACGACCCCGTCTGCAAATGTTGAGACCCGAGCTAGGAGAGTAAAGAGGATTAGAGCGAGGAGAAAGTACAGTCGATTTGTGACTCTTCTGCAGTAGATCTGAACCTGACCCTATAAGGAAGATTTGGCTTCTCCGAGAAGCTCCCTACAGGAAGAACTCGATTGTAGATAGTATTCCATTCAGCAAGGCAAGCTTGAGACACTGTAGACCTCTGAATGTAAGAGCCATAGGTTACAGTAGATTTCAAAAGGAAACTTAGAGCAGATAGACTACAAGAAAATGCAAGCTAGGTGAGAAACAGCTAAGTATAGACAGCGGAAAATTGGGTTTCTTTGTTATTTATTCCGCGTCACTAGAATCCTTATTAAGGATATTTGATTGCTATTACTTATTTATGACTTGCATACTACATCTGAGATGAATGTTAAAATTGCATTTTTATATAGTGAGATTGAATGAGAGATTTATAATGAGACCAACCTGAAGGCTGTTGTGAATTTGTGAGGACAAGTAATACGAATTGAAAGAGATCTCTGTATGAATTTAAAACAAGCTTTAAACGATGGCATGAAAGAATTTGATAAATATAATGATATCTAATGGCCTTCAAGGTGCTTGAATCTAATAAATGTTTACATTAAATCGTGGATATTCTCATGTGTGTAATACTTTGTAATATTGATATGATACTCATGAAATTAGGAAGTAATAACGATATTAATGCCGCTAAAAGCATGATTAACGAAAATTTGACCATGAAAAGGCAGGTACTGATATGTAATCTTAGGGATGAAATCAAGGCGATACGATGGATATAATCTTAGTCAATCTCATTGCGTTATTTAACAGCAGGGCCAATCATGAGAATCTTAGGCCTGTCTACTCATATGATCAGTATGACTTGAGAATGGGAGTTTTGAAGTGAGGAATTTCACCCGGTAATGTCTGCATTGTGCTTGATCTTATATATTTGATAGTATGCAGACATTACTGCCTAATGAGTAGTGGCAGTACGCGAAACACAGATGAATCATTTGGAATGCTCTCTGATTCTCGCTGCACGAGGCACCTGGCTATTTCTTGAAGTTTGGAAGAGATCCTTATCTTGGAAAGTATTGTGATACTGAGTATATGGAACTTCGATTGGTCTGGAAATCGTAGTGTCGTACGTCTTCGCACTTGGAAGATGGCATTCTGTGTCATGGAAATCTTCCAAGCAGACATGTATAGCTTCGATCACTATGGAGATGCGAATTTGAATAAGGCTGGAAGCTGAATGAATGCGAAGATTTCTGGAGAATTCCGCTCTTGACAATACCTTCGTCTTCGATAAGCAATCAACTGTAACTTGATCAGAGCATTATTGGTGGAAGACATTATCTGACAGAGAATCTATACATCTACGAAGAAGACATGAGACTGATCAGAACAATACTGCTGTGTGTCTGCGCGGAACTGTGAGGATTTAAGGGAGAAATATTGCGGATCATGCCCCGAGTATCTAGAGGAGACAGTTAGACTCCGCATCGAAAGGGATAGGACAAGCTCATGGGAATAAGTCACCCATGATGATCTGAATATGTAGATAAACTCAGGAGAAAGGTTGTGGACAACTGAGTATAGTGATATCGAGAAGCACTATCTTTGTCCCTCACATGATAGCCCATCTTGATAGTATACTGCATGAGATTATGATGACTCTGTGAATCTTAATGAAGTGTAACTTTGTTTAAGCTGAGTATGTGTTTTATCTTAATGAACTTAATTATATGAATTGGAAATGGCCCGCCCTCCATGAGAATTTGGTGACCTTTAGAGCATTCGTGTCGATTTAACCCATGGCCAAGCAGCAGCGGCAGAGATGAAGATTTCTTTGTATCAAGCGTGAGTGTTCTACAATTGCATTAAATATTGTGAGTTCAAGACATTGTATTCACTTGAGTATAACGAGCGATTCAAACCTCACTAGAGATTGGGGTTGTCCTGCAGGACACCTTGGCCACAACTTTGATGTATTTTTTATTTTCTCGTGTTTTATTGTTATGTTTTATCGTTAAGTAATGAAGTTGATAGAAGAGGGTTTTTGAACTTGATCTAGACCTATTGCTAAATTCGATACCGTTTTGAATGAGATGGAGCAATGGTCCCGCGTGAACAAGTCTTGGAGTTTGGCAGGCTCACCGTAGGTTTTGCCTGAGCATGTCCTTAGTCTACACTTTGTGTGAGGGGGAGACCTGAACTATGGCAGGGACTCCTTTCTCATGCGGCAGCGTGCTTTGCTGCGAGCATGCGCAGCTTAAGTAAAGTGCGGTAAATTAGTGTGGGTATTAGTGCTCATCTCATCTTTTTTGTGAGGAATTACCAGCGTGTGTCTCCTTTCCGGTTTTACTTGTTTTGACAAAGATCTTCTCCGTGAGGCAGGCAGAAGTGAGAGTTGTTTTTTACGCTAGGAATTGTCTGCGTGACAAGAAACAGAAGCTGTTTTTAGCAGAAATGAGAGTGTTTTTATTTGACGAGAGGCATTTTGGCTTGAAATGAGGATTGTTTTTACGACGAAGAGTGTCATGCATGAGTCTTTCCTCTCTTATTTATGGCGACTAACTTCTTTTTCAAGTATATAAAGAAACATTTTAAGCATTTGGAATATAGAAGAGCAAAAACGACTTCTTCCTCCCTCATTGCTGCAATACTTTATTTTCATGATTTTGTATCACTTTAACTTTTTGCATTTCTTCATGCATATTTGCCGAAGCTCTGGAAATACTTTCTTGTATGCTACGATGAAGTACTATGGATATCTGGAGAGTGACTTTCGCCTTCTTTCTGCTTATCTCTACGAGAGGAGTAACCCGAAGATATTGCCTTTAGGTGAGTATCTCATGCGTGCCTGCGGATTCTGCTGCGCACTTGCTCGATTGCATCACCGACTCAATCAGCGTGGGAGTAAGCTAAGTATTTCTCGATTGAATACATTGTCTTCCAACAATCTAAAAGGCAATATCGACCGTTACTATATTTTTAAACGTGGCAACATGGGAAATAGCGTAGACAAACCTCAATTTAGTGAAGGAACTTTAGATGATGGCGATCCAAATGTTATTTTTTCTTAAAGACCAGGGTTAGATAGAGATTGCTTTGGAAAACCTTCAAGAAAGGCCTAAATGGCCGTGGTGAATAGGCTGGATAGAGTAATTGGAAAATTACATGTGCAAAAAATCATATGCTAGGCTTCTTAGTTGATTTCATATATGATTTTATGTCACGAGATAATTTTCTTGCTTTTGACATGGGAGCCTTGGAAGAAGATATCTTCTTTGAGAACAATGGAAACGGAATTTGTAGGCTAGATTCCTTGAATCTGAGATGAAGCGATGAAAGCTTATGGTGTCAGTTCATGGAACTTCGAGTAATCATCAATGATTCTTCTTTGGCATTTATTGATAGGCTTTGAAAGTATGCTGATGATTGAAGGCTTCACCTTCATGGAGGCGAGTATGGGGAGGTAGCGACAATTTCGTGAGGCTCACCATGATAGAGTTGGGGAAAGGTAGGGTGAACTCTTGTAGCTGCGGACAGGCACTATTTGGTAAACGAGACATGTCAACAAGAAACTCATATCCTAGGTGATAATCTTCTTGACAAGAAAGAAGAGAACGTAATTAAGAGAATCACGAATCCGACAAATGTAACAAGCATGACAAGCTTGTCAATGGCTTTCCAAGGAGTAACCATCTTAAGCCGAAAGTGTGTCTCAAAAGGCACCATCATAGGTGACTACTATGTATGGTAAAACGTCATATGAACAGGCCCCATGGGAATAACCTAAAGAGACCGAAATGACCAAAGCAGAAGAAAGAATAAGGCAAACATAGTAGATACAATTATGAATATTTACTTTGGCATGAAATGAAATCAGCCTTGTCTCTAGTGTGACCGTGTGAGTAGTGGTTAGATACGGAGCCACCCGGTACATGTCTGCAAGTAATCTCTCTCACATGACAAGAATTATGAGGCTGATAGTATGGGAATTTCCTTGTAGAGTAGTGGGAAAACGAAGGTGGAATTGAGAAGCTTCATAGGAAAACTCTGGCATTAATGATATGTATCGCGTCACGATTTTATATGCAAATCTTATATCGAGCCATCTTGGAAGTTTTAGGGTATGAGGATTGAAATCTAGCTGGAGTTATGATAAAAGCTGATGACCATTAGGAAAGGTATGTCATTTGAAGGCATGATTAATCTTAATTGTACTTGCTTTGAAAATGAATGATAATGCATCTTCTGTGATCATTGCATGTTTGGCATATTAGACAGGACATGTTAATTCAGATCAAATGAACTAACTGCACAGGTACCGTTCTAGGAATGAACATTGACGAGTAAATGGAATGTGAGGAATTTATGTTAATCTAAGGAAATATGCACATGAAACCATTTAACAAAGGGATTGAGCGTAAAGCGATTCCTTAGAACTAATCCACTTTCAGTTTAGGAGATTTGAGATCAACAGGCAGGAGTATTGAAATGGTATGTTTATCGATGATTACTCAACGATACTATCGGGGTTATCTTCTTGGAAGTGAGATGAGAGCCTTGAACAACTTTCAGAGTTATATAGGCTTGAGAGTAGAGGCCAGAGGAAGTGTTACAATTAAGCTCATGGAGTCGGTGAGGAATGCGTGATTGCCCTATGGGAATTTTGCAGGCTTGATGGCATCATTCATGGGGCCAACATGCCTTATACTTTGGGGTCGAATGGAATAGTTTGAAGAGAAGAAGCTAGGAACTCTTATAGATATGAGTGAGTATGTTAGCTTTAGTTGAGGTGCCTCTGGCTGTGGGGAAATGATTCTCTACGCTATATGATATCATGAAAATCTTCAATTGTTCGGTATGAATGTACAATGGAGTTGTGTTTATGGGTGAAAACTACTCCTGCAGAATTTGGTAATTTGGGGTGTGGATGAGGAATGAATTTAAACCTTAAACAAATGCACTGCGCGGTGAGTGCTTGTAGATTCGAGAGATCAATAGAGTGCAAGTCCCTAAACCAAGAAATGGCCGTTCCAAACTTGTTTCGGTCACAAAGTGAAGGAGATGGGGTTGATCTTAGGGAGGAAGCGAAGAAGGTGTTGAGATTGTGAAGGTATTGGCTTGCTTATGACTTGTAACAGAAAAGTGAGCAGGCTTGTGATTGATGCAAGCAAGCTCTGGGTGTTGAATACGTTTTTGTATTAACACTTGGTTTTTCTGTCTCGTCTGGACTTGTGTTGTTGTTTGAAATAGGACGGAGAACCTATTTATACAAGTCATTGAGCCTTATTCACGTCTCTCGTGGGAAGTGGAGGAAGTGGAGTGATGGAGTAGTGGATTTGTGCGTCGGTGCCACACGACCAGTCTTGCCCACTTCTCCTGTTCATCTCTAACCGTCCATGACTTCCTAACACGTTCTTGTGATGGCGCGTTGCACGCTGCACGCTGTAAACCGCCAGACCAATACCCCCATGTATGTATCCCCGATTTGTGACATGATTGATGTCTGGAATGTGTGGATCGTGGATCCACGAAAGATAGCATGTAACGCTGAATTGAATAACTGCGTTATTCAGGAAGTCGATACTTGTGAAGTATCGTGTGTATTTTATGCAGGTACTGCATCATGGTGTGGTAAAGTGATGGGTAATGATGCCTCATGACCAATTAACTCTGACCGGGGGTTGTATAACCAGTTGGTGAAGTTGGACGGATGAGATGATCTTTGAGACACTCATCTGCGACCGTTAATGAAATTATGGTTTTGAAGAGGTGCGCAAGCATCACTCTTCAGCTTGGTCGAAACCAAGCATGGGAAGGATTTCGGAGAGGACCGACCGGGCATGCATGTAGATAGCATGCCGGTGTACACGTCCATGTCTCACTGTCCCATGAAGGTGCGATCTAGGCCACTCAATTTGACCAGCAAAGAGGAGTGGTTGAGATCAATTTTGCAATAGGAAATTGATGCCGCAAAAGGCCGCGCATCATGCTCTTTTCCGGCGTGCGTTCCAAGACGACCTAACTTGGTCGGTCTTGGCCGATTGGTTTGACGTGAAGATGGCAAGCTGGTGTTCATGCCTATACCTGAATATCCCATTAAAATATGATCCGAGCCACCCAAATCGTCCGGCGAAGTTGAGCGGTCAAGATCAATTTATGGTTTGGGAGGCGTGGCCACGCTAGTTTGGGCGCACGTTTTGGATTAAACCGGAGCATGATATGCCTTGGCCGAACACATGAGGAGGTAAATGGGCCCACGGTGGTCATGCTGGTATGACCGGACCTGCTTAATCTAATCTGTGACCCTTCATTCGTGCCGGAACAGATGGACGCGCGTGATGGCTTGAAACCCTAATTTTGGCTTTCAAAGCCGTGCGCCATCTCTTGTTTGGGTGACAATTTTGTCACGACCAACCATGGTTGGTTTTGACCGATTGGTCAAGTGTGTAGGCGGTCCCACGGTGATCGTGTTGACATGCTCTGGGCCCTTTGAATCTACATCTACACCCTCCATCTATACCTGCGAATATGGATGGTTGAGACTGCTTTGCAACACATGTAATATGCCGCAAACCCTAATTTAGGGTTTTCCGTCCATAATGCTTGGTATGAACGGTTTCTTGGCAAGCTAGGCGATGACCGACCATGCGTCGGTCGTGGGTATTCCATACCTGCTTGGGGGTGATGGAATTGATCGCAGTCATCCAATCATGCTTATGGAGTTGGATGACTGCGATCGAATCATATCCGGGACTGATACGGTCAGTCCGGATGCTCAATCGGGCTAGTATAACACACCGAGAGGGGCTCAATCGGGCTAGTATAACACACCGAGAGTCAGCCTGTACGGGTATTTCGTACATGGTTTCATTATAGTGCTTGGAGGTTCGTGTTACTCTGTAAGAGTAACACTCAGTCGTCATGCCACACATGATAATGAGTACTGAAATACAAGGCTGATATGAAATTCACAGGATGGGATTGTTGCCACATGCTCCAACCGGAGGAATTTCATGTATTCACAGAATGGGATTGTTGCCACATGCTCCATTCTTGGTGAATTAAGTGAGGGAGTATCCAACACTTATAAATGGCTTTATCTTTTACAAGATGTCAGCGCATAATTTTTTCCGGTTTTTACAACTTTAACCTCAAATGAAAACCATCAACATTAAGTCCCCTGCCTAGCACACAATGGTTACACTATTGTGGGGTAGGCATAAGATGGTGACAGTTAAAGATTAAACTTTATGAGACAAAGTTAGATGTTACCAGGAGAGACGGGTCATCCTGTCCTTGGAGTATGTCACGTTCAAAAGGCATCTAGGAGAGCATTCCCCTAGTATGATATCGGTCTTGCCTGCTTCGGTCGACCTTGCTATGTATGCTTCGGTCGAGGGCCCACTCCGTGCTTGCTCCGTTTGAATGTCGGTCTTGCCAGATCGACCTTGTTATGCCTGATTAGGTCGAGGGGCTATTGCGCCTGCTTCGCTCGATCGTGGGGTTGTGCCTAATCGACGGACTGCTGCGCCTGCTTCGTTTGTGGGGCTATGCGCCTATTTGATCGAACGTGGGCTTGAATTTCGTGAACATGATTCCCATGACATAAGAGAACCGTGTTGTGCAAATAAATATGGTCCCGCCATATATGCTTGATTGAACGTGGGTCCCATATCGTGTATGCCTGACTGAATGTCACCTTTATACCAGCCTCGTGCCCTTGACCAACACCGGTCTTGAAACTTAAGCAATACCGGACTTGTGACTTGATCAATACCAGACTTGAAGCTTGAGCAATACCAGACTTGAAGCTTGAGCGTCGGACTTGAAGCTTGAGCGATCCGGACTTGTGACTTGATCAATACCGGACTTGAAGCTTGACCAATACCAGACTTGAAACTTGAGTGATACCGGACTCGTCACTTGATCAATACCGGACTTGAAGCTTGAGCAATACCGGACTTGTGACTCGATCAACACCGGACTTGAAACTTGAGTGATACCTGTGACTTGATCAATACCGGTCTTGAGACTTGATCAACACCGGACTTGTGACTTGATCAACACCGGTGTTTGGACCCAATACCAGCCTTGTGTAATCCAAAGTGAATGTGTGTTCTGTCGTGTGTGACTACACATCTCACGTATTTTTATACAAGTACTGCTCCTGTCTTTTATTGTAGAATGAAGAAAAGAACTCCTGTTGAGATGTCTTCTGGGGATAATGTTGGTGCCAAGTCAGGAGGTGTTGAAAGCTTCAAAGATATGCCGAACATTGATGATGAGTTGTTCATCGCGCCCTTGAAAATATCCGTACCACAGGATAACCCTCCTCCTATCGACTTCAGGGTTTTCATGCTCATGGTCCTCATGAAGGATGGATGAGACGTATGTTGAGCAATGAGTACATCAAAGATAACTTGACCGAGAGCGCAGTTATTGATGTAGCTTGAGTGTTGAAACGACTCGAGAGGATGTTAAAGTGGCTTCTGGTGCGAACATTGAGGTGGATCCTTGAGAGAGTGTTGAAGCAGGATTCTGAAGCGAACGTGGGTCCCGGAGAGAGCGTTGAGGCGGCTCTTGAATAGACCATTGAAGCGGCTTACGCTGAGGGAGCGTTGAAGTGTTTCCCTCTTGATTCGATTTACCCTTGCGAATTCCATGCTTCTTGACTGACCATCTCTCTCATGTTGAAGAATTCCTTGACTGACGGTGAAGGAACTTCATGCTGGAGCCTCGATCCCCAAGCGTGGTTTACATTGTTTGTTCGTAGTGGTTGTTGTCGAGCCAGATATGGAATATCTTGGACATTGTTTCATCATTGTGGGAGTCGTGCATGTGGTACTGGAGTTGGAGTTGACGGACGCGCAGGATGTTGTATCTCGGTGGTTTTCCTCTTGCTTCTTCTTGAGGAACCGCTTATAGAAGGTCAAGGTTGTATCGCCTGTTGGTGAGATATATGCCCCTACAAACATTATGAGGCTCTTCATTACCGGCAGGCCTATTTCTTTCTATCATGGCATATGTTGTCATAGATGAGCGTTTAACAGCTCCAGAGGATGACCAAAGCGCGGATTCTCCAACATAGCATGATAGACATGTACCACTGTCGATAAAGTGACTCGCCCGATCTTGCTCGATATGACGCGTGGACATCGTTATCTTCTTGAGGCTACTCCCTTGAGGTATCGGCTTTGCATCATGCTCGTACATCCTCATCTGGTTGTAGCCGCTACATCCATCCATGGAGGAGAACATGTCGTGTCCGCTGGTTGAATCTACTAACATGTCGATGTTAGGTAAAGGAGGATCGTTTTGGAGCAAACACTGTTCAAGTCTCTCAAATCTATGCAACACTCGATCTGAACTACAAATCATTTAACCGACTTGGATCCGAGGTATGACATGTAGATGATGGGTGACCAATTTTCATCTAAATCCGGTATTTCTTCATATCTCCAAGCGAATATGTCTTGGTACTCTTTGAGAAGTTCCACTTGCTTCGTGCGTTTATCCCTACTCAAGGTTGAGCTGATGGAGATAGGCCTATGAGATTCCCCAACGATTTTAATCTCATCAGTTGTGGAGTTGGTGCCATCTTGCAGCTGTTGTGGAGCATCTAGCACTTGTTCTTGTGGTTCGTTGCTGTTGTAGCATTTCATTGGGTGGAGAGACTGGGTAGCTGATAGGTGTCTAAAACACCTAATTTACTATCTAGTAGTTACGCTTTCTTTGCAATTTTTTTCTGGTGAATTATGTACTTTACGCGTGTTTTGAGTTATTAGGTACTCTGGAGTCGCACGGAGGAAAAGAAGAAGAAATCACCCAATTGGAGTAAAAAGGGAAAAATTATCATTTCATGGGCGAACACTATCCGGAGCCCAGTCAAGGTTAAGGGGCAACTCTATTTGGAGGAGTGCTAAATACAGTCAAGCTGAGGTTAAGGGGAGGCCAAATGGTTAGCCCTTATCCTATTGCATGGGGTGTCAATAACCGTCCCATAGTTTTAACCCAAAATCTAATCGAGAGAAATCATCTCTCGATCTTTCTCTTCTGTAATTCAGAGAGGAGTAAAAACTATGGCAGCACAATCAAATCCGAGAGATTAAGGAAATTGATGGACTGATGAAGAGTTCAATGGAGAGAATAACACAGAGATGAAGAGGGTTTGAGCAGTGATTGAAGAACAGTGAAATTAGGGTTTCTGTGGTGATATTTAGTTTGAGATCGAGAGGAAGATGATGAAAATGAATCTGTTGCTGTAATTAGAAACTAGGGTTGATGGTATTATCAAGAAATTCGAATGAAGAAATGGGTCGAGTCTCAGATTTGAATCTGGTGGTTGGGTTGCTGTCATGGATTCAAGAAGGATGAAGTGAAGGGTTTGGAGATTATTTTGATTGATTCACGAGGCAGTGAAATTGGTTGAGCTGGTGAAGTTGTGCAGATACTGGTGCTACTGATTAGATTGAATTCGATTGATTGGCTGTGCAGGTCTGTTGAGAAGGAGAAGGCATGAATTGCACAGATGTGAAGAAATTGCAGTTGTGCAGGAAGCTAAAGGAAGAGTTATGCTGAGCTGAAGTGCAGGCAAGTGGATGGAGCTGTGCTGATGATTTTGGAGGAATGCTTGAGCTTGAACTGGAACTGAGGAGCTGTGTTGCTGGTTTTGCAACTGGGTTGAGGGTTAGCTGAGTTTGAAAACAAAGAGAAAATTGCAGTTTGCTGTAGCAGCTGCTGGTCTGCTGTGGAAATGGTTAATGAGATCGATGGGTTTGTGCAAATGGGTCTGTGACTGATTCACTGATGCGAATGAATGGATTGGCAAAGTGGTTGAAACTAAAGAATGGAGCTGCAGGAACTGGTGAATGTTTGAGATAATGGTGATGTTTATGATGTTGTTAAACTGAGCCTGCCATGGAATTGAAGCAATGGGAAGCTGATGCAATGGAGGCCTCAGGGAATTAGTTGCTGCCATCCACTGAGGGTTGAGCCAGAGTTGGAGATGGAGGTGTTATTGTATTGGCAAGTGAAATTGAGCATGGAAGTGCAGTGTTGCAGTGAACTAATGGTGAAGGTGAAGCTGCTGTCGCAGTGGGTTCTGCGAATGGATTCTCGACCAGTTAGGAAAGCAACACTAAGAAGGATCAAGTTAGATGAGCTATATCTTTGCAGCTCAAGTGGTTGGTGATTCTTTGTTTTTGTGGCTGAATGAGCAGCTGTGGTTCTACAGGTGTGAATTGCATTTTCGGTGCTGGGAGAACTGTAGTTGGAGGTGATGGCAAGAACAAGATTGTTACAGATGCTATGAAGTCACAACTGGTGTCAAGAAGGATCTGGAGCAGATTGAGAACAAATGTGGTTGCATCTCAGGTGGTGAGACTGAAATATGTGGTGGAGGAAGCAATGAAGTCAACTAAAGTTGGAGTGGCAGCTGTAACGATGCTGCTACACATTGCAGTGGACAGGTTTGTGGTGCAAACTGCAGATGTGCAATTGGAGCTGCTGAGAATGGAGTTAGCAGTGTAGAAGGGCATTGCAGGTTGCTGTGATGGAACACTTCAGAGAGTGGTGGTGTGATGAGTTGATGAAGCTGAGAAGAACAAGATTAGAAAATGAGATGTCACTGGGGCTTTTGCAGTGAAGAATTGAGTTGGCTGTGCATGCATTGGAACTGAAGTGAAGGTAGCAGCCATTATGGCTGGATGACAAACAGTGCAGCATCATCTTGGTGCAACAGAATTATGGCTTGTGCAACATGGCCTAGGCCTATGCCAGTTAGACCCTGACTCATCTTAACTCAGCTGATTCACCCATCTGACTCACTGACCATGCTTAACTCGGTCTGACTCTGAGTTGACCCGACCGAGTTGGATCGTTGACCGTTTTGACCCGTTGACCGGTGACCGGATTGACTTTGCCGGTCACCTGAGCTACTTTCCGGCGACCTTTCCTAGTAATCCCGATTTTCCTAGCGACGATTTTTGGACATAATTTCACATGGGTATTTCTCACACATGGGCTTGGTGGACCACTTGGAGATGGGTTTTGAGAAGACCTAATATTGGAAGGAGTATCCTTTATGGAAATTGGGAAACATATAAAGAGAGGATTATCTTTTATTATCTTTTATCTGATCTTTTGGCCTCTACTTTGTGTTCTAGGGTTTACAACATGAAACTTTTTCTCTTTCTTCTTGTTATGAACTCCATGAATATGAGCTAGAGTTTTATTATTGGTTATGGAATAAGTTGGATTTCCAAATATGGGTTTTAATTCAATAAATTAGTTTTCTCTCATATTATCGTTTATGATTCACCATCAATATTGTTACATGAGTTGAATGCTATTTAGTCGAGTCGCGAATCGATTGAGTTTGTTTTCATCTCTCTTGCTAGATTAGGGTTTATTATACGCAAAAGTGATAGATTCCTGATTACAAGTAGCATAATTGTGATTATTGCTTGTAGTGATACATCCTAGTAGTCATATGTGAACCATAACCTTTGTTAAATCGGATTAGTGCTTTTACACGTTCGATTGCTTTGATTGGCCTGATTACATAGAACTTAATGCATCTAGGAATTAAACTTGATTAGTGCTTTTACACGTTAGGTTGTTCCTTTAGGTAGAATTCATATTCGCATCTTTTAATGTGTTTGTTGATGACAAGAGGAGATTAGCGGGATATTCTTGCGATCAAGGTATTCTAGGGTCTTTGATAAAAGTTGAGATTAAAATATCAATTCTAGTTATTGTGTTGAAAACATGTTTGTGATTGAAGACGAAATCCATGACCAATACTTTCTCATCCGTAATTTGATTCGATTTGTTTGCTTTTCTTTATTTGCTTTTATTTTAGTATATAAAAATCAAAAACCCCCGGTGTTTTATATAGGAAACCATAACATATTGACAACCAAGACCTCTCTGTGGGAATGACCCTTTCTTTCCCTTGCTATATTTATATTTTGAGTAGTAAGAAAGTGTAATTTATATTTGTGTCGGCTGACAACCGGTCAGTAGCAGTCTCCCCTGCTAATTGATAATGGAAGTGTCGGTATACCGTTTTCCCTTTCTGGTCACGACTCGCCACAAAAGTGCGTTCCCTCTTCGTGTGAACGTGGGTCGTGGCTTCACAGGATGGAGAAGAATGCTTCGTCAGCAAAGATGCATCGTGGGTTTTAGCTCTCAATGATGCAAGCCGGTCTTCTTCCTGAATTGACGCCCACGTGGGGAGTGGGATGCAACGAACTTGTCTGATTCTTTCAGCGGAGCTCCTCCCGTATGTGCTGGTTTGGTTTCCCTCGAAGTCCGTCATTGTGGTAGGCTTCCGTACGACCTTGCCTGGGAGAACCTTTGATGTCCCGAGAGTCTTGAGAGTAATCACATTCGAAGACGCTCCTGTGTCGATAAGGGCCGTCTTGAACTCTGAATCCTTGATGCGTGCGGTGAAATGTAGGGCACGGTTGTGAACTTCCTCTGGTTGATTGCGGAAAATGTCTCCGTGCGCTGATTCTTGAGAGGTGTGAAAGTTCGCATAAACTTTCCAAAGAGAGAAAACGCTTCCCGATCCACCGGCCTCTGGTTCATAGTGAAACTATTGACTTGACTTGAGGAGGATCGTTGTGAGGATCAGTCCCCAGTGTAGGAGTCTCCATGACAGGACCGCTCATATCTGATGTCGCTTCTTTGATCAGGTGCATGGAGGTCCGCGCCGCTGAAGTACCTTCTCCGGTGCGTTGAATGCGTTCCTTTTTGCTCCAGGGGCTGTCACGGCTCTTGTGGAAATCGATCAGTTAATGTCTTAATAAAAGTTAGTACCTCTTTCTGAGTTGCGGCCATATCCGTTTGAGTCTTAGCAAGAACTTCCTGCTTCTCCATCAAGTCTGCAATGGTAATGGGGATGGTCCTCCTCTCGTCCCTCCGGCTCCTCGTCCTGATGAAGGAGTGGAAGTTGTTGCTCTGGTGACTACCGGAGGTGTTACACTTGATGAGATGCCGGGATTTGCGGCTGCTCTGGTGATGGTGATGGGAGGTGTTGTAATATCACTGCTGAGTGATCGAGTTGAACGTTCCCATCCTCTGTACTCACGTGTCCCTTGATTGATCTCTCCTTCCTCAAGCATTTCTTCTCTTAGTTGAAAGGTCGATGCGGATTGAACAGTCTTCCGGGCTTCGACAAGGGTCTTGAGATATAAATCTTCCAGCAGGGATCCGTAAGCTGCAGGCTCCATTTCTTTATCCGGTAGACGTTGTGGTACCCCGGACAAGTCTTTTCCTCTGTGGGGTTGCCTCGAGTCTTCGTCGGCTGGACCATGTTGTTCGTCTTTCCTGAGTCTCCAGCGGTTGCGCGCTCTTTTTGACTCTCCACCGGTAAAGGTGTGACTCCTGACTAAGGATTCAGCATTTCTTGCACTGCTTGAGTAGATGCATGCCGACCCTTCTTGTAATTGTGCTGCTATATCATTCAAAAGGCGGAATGTCTCGCTCTGTCTTCTAGTGATACCGGCTTGATTTGCCAAGACATCCTCCAGCATTCTAGCTACACTTCCCATGATATCTGAACCACCTGTGGTTTCCAGATACATTGCGAGATGGAAACCGAAAATTGAGAATTCAATTTTGTGCAACCGAGAGATCAACCTCCCACCGTGGTCGCCAATTGTTTATGGGTGAAAACTACTCCTGCAAATTTGGTAATTTGGGGTGTGGATGAGGAATGAATTTAAACCTTAAACAAATGCACTGCGCGGTGAGTGCTTGTAGATTCGAGAGATCAATGCAGGCAAGTCCGGCCTAAACCAAGAAATGGCCGTTCCAGGACTTGTTTCGGTCACAAAGTGAAGGAGATGGGATTGATCTTAGGGAGGGAAGCGAAGAAGGTGTTGAGATTGTGAAGGTGTTGGCTTGCTTATGACTTGTAACAGAAAGGTGAGCAGGCTTGTGATTGATGCAAGCAAGCTATGGGTGTTTGAATACGTTTTTGTATTAACACTTGGTTTTTCTGTCTCGTCTGGACTTGTGTTGTTGTTTGAAATAGGGCGGAGAACCTATTAATACAAGTCATTGAGCCTTATTCACATCTCTCGTGGGAAGTGGAGGAAGTGGAGTGATGGAGTAGTGGAGTTGTGCGTCGGTGCCACACGACCAGTCTTGCCCACTTCTCCTGTTCATCTCTAACCGTCCACGACTTCCTAACACGTTCTTGTGATGGCGCGTTGCACGCTGCACGCTGTAAACCGCCGACCAATACCCCAGTATGTATCCCCCAGTTTGTGACATGATTGATGTCTGGAATGTGTGGATCGTGGATCCACGAAAGATAGCATGTAACGCTGAATTGAATAACTGCGTTATTCAGGAAGTCGATACTTGTGAAGTATCGTGTGTATTTTCTGCAGGTACTGCATCATTGTAGGATCATAATATCGCCACAACAACAAATCGCGAAGACAACGAATAACAACACTGCGAGTCAGTCGCAGAGTATTAAATGTAAATGACGCACTGGATGACGATAGGAAGATATGAAATCTGGCGAAAGTTAAGAAGTGTCGCGAATATGAATATTCGTACACCTGCGACACTTCGCAAGGCACTTCCGAAAATAAGGGACAGCTTAGCTGTCATTCACTACGTACTACCCTATATAAAGGGATGAGTGAATCTGCAGAAGAGAGGTCTTTTTGGATTGGAGAGTAAGTCATTAGGAGAGAGAAAGAGAGAGAATTTTGTAAGTTCTTAAGTGTAATTCTATTTTCCTGTGTAAAGATTCAAGAAAGTTATTAATAAACATTCATAATTGTTCATCTATTATCTTTTGAATGGATTAGTTTAACTAAATATAGTGAGGGGTGTATTGTGGGATTTCCTGCAACTACATATTGGCGCTAGAAACAGGGAGAGAGTAATGGATTTTGTCCTACCTGTAACTTGTTGGATCAAGAAATTTCCGTGAAAATTAATTATTGTTCATATTCTTCTAGATCTATAAAGTTTGGGTTCAAAAATGGAAGTTTCAGTGGAAGAAATTCATCTTCAGAAGACAAATGATGTTGAAGTTCTCAAAAATCCAATAACAACAGGAAAGAGAAGCAAATGTGAAAGAACTTAAGAAAGGAAGAAGAGAGGATAATAGGCAAACGCTGCAATTTCTATCACAAACAGAAATTTGCACAGGTGGTCAAACATCGAAGAAAGAGGGTGCGAATTCACATAACTTTGAATTCACAAACCATGCGAATGTTTCGCAAATTTATGGAGTACCACGAGCGAAGTACATGATAAATTCAAAGTATGGTTACACTAGAACACAAAATAAGGTCCAGCACAGTGGGTCATGTTCCTATAGTTCGCGAGCAGCGGGGACGGGTCGATTTGCATCTCACGCAAATTTTTTAGCATTATTTTGTTAAACTACCAAGGGTGAAGATAAGGTTAAAAGTCAGTATTGTGCGTTTCTATCACAAAGACAAGGACGCACAGATGGCAAAGTGGGAAGAGAGCAAGCTTCAGTTCGCATGTTCAAATCTCACCATTCGCGCACTTTTTCCATCTTTTATTTGTTTTGCTGTTCGCATGAGAAGGGTAGTTACTTCAATCTTTTGTTGTGATGTTCGCACCAGAAGGGTGGTTATTTCGCAAGTTACTTCGATCATTTCGCAAGAGTATTTCGCAAGAAGAAAATAGGTATTATTTCGCAGAAACACTTCACAGAGGCAGAGCTAGCACAGTTGGTCAGGAGGCATGAATGCGAGCAGAAGGTCGCAGGATCAATTCTTGCTCTTGCACACTTATTTTTGTTATGCGAAATTTCGCACGAGACTTTGCTTATCTCGCAAAGAATAAAGTTGATGATTATCTCGCGAATGAATTTCGCGAGAGAGGGTTAGAACAGTTGGTATGGTGCGAGAATATGCAAGAGGCAGGTCAAGGGTTCAAGTCTCACTTCTCACATTTCTTTTTGCTACGCGAGATTGACAACAACAAACCACAAAAGCTAAGTACCACTTTCCTTAAACATTTTACTTACAAAAAATAAAAGATTTTTGATTTGATTTACAAAAGGCGAGATAATCGCAGAATTACAAAGATTTCGGAACTACAAAGATTTCACGATTACAATAATCCGAGAACAATATCTCGCAAGGATCAATTTATATATTTCCCTTAAATACTCGCTTTGTTTCAAATGAGAATGATATCCAACATGGAGAGTAGTAGCGGGCAAACCTTTATGGCGTACACCCTAGTTCGCGAATTTACCTTATGATTTCGCAAGAGGCAATGTACCTAAAGTGCGTCATATAAGGGGGTACCTATTAGGATCATCTCCATGAAGGATGTTTATCGGATGAAACGAAATAAGTTATACAAAGGAAATCAAAACAAAGAAAAACGATTTGAACTTGCAATTAAATGAATATTTTTGATAAAATAAATGTTGAATACTAATCTAAATTTTTATTTGCATTACAGCATAGCATGAGGCAAAGAACATGGAGCGGGAGTTTCGCATGATGGATTCACAATACTTCTTATATTTAGAGGATTAAGTACTTCTTATACTTCTCAAAGGATACTTCATACTTCTTATATATTTCGAGGATTGAGTACTTCTTATATTTCTTCAAGGATACTTCATACTTCGCATACTTCAAGAGATGATACTTCATATTCACTTCTCAAAACTTCGGAACTTCGCAAAAGAATAGAGGCAAGTACGTACTTTTCAAGTCCAGAGATTCTTCCGCTCGTTCCTTCATCAAACAAAGATCAAAGATTACATCAACAACGGATTTTTCCTTAAAGAATGCTCTTCAAGCAATATTCAAGGAAAAAGAGGCAAGATGTAGGATTCAAATATCGCACAACATATTTTCTTAGCGTGCGAGATTCAATTATTTCCTTAACTCGCGAGAAGAGATTGCGAGATTCATTATTTTCCATAACTCGCGAGAATGTAGCAAGACTCGCGAGAATGTTTCGCGAGAAGGTAGCAAAAGCCTGCGAAATTATTAAAGGGGTCGCGAGAATGTCTCGCGAGAAGGTAGCAAGAGCCTGCGAAATTATCAAAGAGCTCGAGAGAATATGAGCTGTATGTGAGCTGTCATCCACTATGTAAACACCTATATAAAGAGGAGAGCAGGAGAGAGAAGGGGAGGACATTTTTTTAGAGAGAGAAATATTTTGGAGAGAGATATTTTTGGAGAGAGATTTATTTTCTTTATCATCTTCTTCCCCAAATAATTAGATCTAGAGCTCTAGAAAATATCCATTAATGGAGATTCTCAATGTAATTCAAATGTAACCTCAACAATCATAGTGAAGAATCGTGGATGTAGATCACATTGATCGAACCACGTAAAAAATCCTTGTGTCCATTTTACAGTTTTAGCATTTTTATCTTCATTTTCATATCAAATAAGTTTAGATCTAGAAATTATTATCAAGATATAGTGAGGGGTGTAGTGTGGGATTTCCTGCAACTACATATCGTAAAGTGGTAGGTCTGTAAAAGAGCTTTCCTACGTTAAACTGCAAGTGCACAGCGCCTGTTGGAGGCGTGGCAAGTACAGGTCGATCCCACAGAGACTTGTGGTGCTGTATGGTTGATCAAAGGCGTTACTCTAACTGATTTCAGGTGATATTGTAACAACAAGGGGATTTGTTGCCGATACGGCTAGTTGATTTTCCAGTGATACAAAATAGAAACTAAGAATGCAGATTAAAGAGCACTAGAGCAGTCGAATCCACCACCTAATCTCAGCTAAGTCAGTCCAATTTCAATAATGTTCTCGTCCCTTGTAATGGATACCGGACAAGATGCAAGTCTGCCGTTTATACAGGGTCTCAATGGATGGTTTATTATCAACTAAGGCAATTAACTAACCCCTAGTATTAGCTGTCTTGTTACAGTACAACTAATCACAGATCAATTTCATTACTTAGATGATTAAACTTATCCTAAGATGGATATTCTAATCGCAATTAGGGTATCTTTCCCAAGCACTAACTGTCTTCTCAGGGCACAACTAGTCTAAGAATCAATAATAGTCAATGAAGCATGAATTGCAACACATTCAACATAGAAATAATCTGACTACAATGCATACATGGTATACACTGTGAAAGTAAAATGCAGAAGTGTTCAGATTATATGTATCCTAAACAATATAGCACAACAAGAACAATATTAAAATATGAACCACACTTATCGATTGATTATGGGTTTCATCTAAACCCTAGCAATTAAACTTAGAACATGGTTAAACACAAATCAAATTGAAACTAAATTGGTGCTCTGGCTAGCCCAGGCATAAACTCTCACACACACCCAAGAACCCTATTTATACATGCAATTCAAAAACCCTAAATTTCTCCAAAACAGAAAATAATTGCAAACCCATTCGCCCATACCCTCTGAATCATGCTCTCATCCGTCAATTCGTCTCAGAGCTCCATGCGTCGGCTGTTGTACAAACCCTAGTTCCAACCATCTTTAACTTAGCTTCTAGGGTAAGGGAGAAGGCGAGAAAGAGATGGGTCGAACTAGGGTGGCGGAGAAGGTGGCTATGGTTGTGTTGGTGTCAGGGGAAAGGGATGGTGGTGATGTGGTGGCTCTGTAACAGGTACGGGTGAAGGAGGTGGAGGAGATGGGTTCTCTGCAGGCGGTATGGAGAAGAAAGAGAAGATGAAGGAGAAAATGAGGTTAGGTCGATGGGTATAGGTGTAGGTGATTTTTGCTGTGGAGCGGGGGAATCGAGTTTTGATGGGAAGGACGGAGCGAGCATAGGATGCATAGGATGGAGATCTCAACGGCTCAGGGTGATGTGCGGTTTTGGTGTTGAGCGGAAGCAGCAAGAATTGATGTGAGGAAGGCAGCGAGCGTTGGATGTTGAAGGAGAAAATCTGACGGCTCAGAGGGAACGGGTTCGGATCCGGGTCGTGGCGAGCTCAAGCCCGTGTCTTGTAAATGGGTTGCTACTTGTTGGGTTGCAACTGATGCGCGCGCGGGCTTTGGCTTTTGCTCCATAGACGCTTGCCTCCAATTCTTTGCTCTTTTGGCTCCTCGCTTCCGAACTTTATTTATTACCTAAAAACACAAAATTAATTAGTACAAATATTTATTCTTGAAAACAAAGAAAATACAGAATCTGGGATAATATCTGATTTCTGAGCACAAAAGATGAGTTAAATGCCAATAAAAAGGTGTATAAATATCCAATATTTGGCACTCATCAAATACCCCCAAAACCTGCATTTTACTTGTCCTCAAGTGAAACAGAAATTAAGAAATCCTAACTATACCACTGTCGCTGGTCTCTCGAATGCATTTAGCGTATGCACTAAGCCTTTAAACCCCTAGGTGTCCCTGTAGTTGCAGGAAAACCTACACTACACCCCTCACTCGAATTTGCTTAATCAATACATTTGAAGATGAATAATAATGTGTTTTATTAATTGTTTTCTTGAAAGGTTTACAAAGAAATGTAGAACTGAGCTCAAGAAATTATAATCACTCTTGATTTTTTCTCTCCTAATGACTTGCTTAACAATTCAAAAGAGACCCCTCTCTCAACAGACTTACTCGACCCTTTATATAAGGTATTACATAGCGGATGACAGCTAAGCTGTCCTTTATTTTCGGAAACGACTCGCGAATCCTCGCGAGTGTGTAAGCGCTTGTCCTCGCGACACCCCTAATTCTCGCCAAGTCTTCACACTTTCCTCATGTTTTGACTGTCATCATCCATTACGTCATTTATTTATTTCCATGCGACTCCTTCGCGACGTAGTCGTTTATTAATCTCGCGAAATATTACTGTCGCGATATTCTGGTCCTACATCTTGCCTCTTCTCATGTATTCTCTGCGAAGAAGAGAGTATCATGAGAATCAATATCTTGAAATGCCGCAATAGCTCATCCTTATCTGTTTTAACCCCGTAATTTTTACATAGAATTTATAACAGATGTCTTTTCTTCCATTCCTTTCTTGACACGTTTCATCCAACCGCTTATTTCTGACCATTCATGTCCCATCTCGCATTAAATGCACTTACTTTCCCAAAATCTTTCTCTCTATATATAGTTTTCTCCTCTTTCTCTTCTTCTCTTTTATTTTCTCTCTGAAACTTTCCTTCAACTTTTTTTCTTCCGCAAATTGCGCTTCTGCTACTGCTTCCTTTTCGATTCTTCACTTCTCCCTTCATTCCCATACCCTGATAATGGCTTCACTTGGTCGTACATACGCACCACTTTTCAATGACGTTTTCCAGAAATTAAAGGAAAAAGGTTTCACTTTATCAACCATTCCAAATCAAGAATCCTCATCTATGCTTTCTGCAAAATTGTTTTCTGATCATCAATGTGATGATCAGAAAATCATAGTCTCGCTAGGTCAACTCCTCGCAGGGCTCCCCATTCCTCTATACAATCCCGAAATACCATTGTTTTATGAGATTCTTGCTCACGAGAAATTCTCGCGGGCTGTTTATCAATTGAATGGCGACTGTATTCGCCCGATGCTTGAATTCGCCTATCGTGGCGCCGGTAAAGGATCTTTATATCCTGATAATGTTAGAGATCCTCAATTTGCGAATTTACCAATAATTGCCGAGAAGTATACTGTGGACAACTTCTTTGCAAATTATTCAGTCATAACTATGAGAAACGATAAATCTCATTTGGGGTGTTCGATTGAAGAAAAATGATAACGTTGATGCTGACAAACTGCTCATGCAGGACATTGACTGGCATTCGGGTAAAAATAATACCCCTCGCCACTCCAAAGATGAAAAGTGGTGGGTTGTACCTCTTTTTCTGAGTGGACCTTATATCGCAGGCTCACATGCACTCCCGGTAATCTCGCGAATTATTATCCTTGGGAGTTTAAGTGGCCTGAGAAGACAAAAGAGGTATATTTCTCTTCTTTTTTTTTTTTTTTTTTTTTTTTTTAAATTTGCTTTGCTATGTCTTCCATTTCTTTCATTCATTAACTTTTAGAAAATTTTTAGATCACCAGAATGAGAAAGAAATACAAAGAGAATCCACAACCAAATATCCTGGCGATACTTCGATCGCTCACGGATGAAGTAAGAAACATTTTCTTTTGTTATTTTAAACAATATTATTGCCTCTGTTTCTTATCTTTATTCGTGTGTGAAGATTGGTGTTGAAGAAGTTGAAACCGCAAAGATTAATGATGAAGAAGCTAATGCTGCGAAAATTAAAGGCAAGAATAAGGCCATTTCTCGCAAGGACAAATCTTCTGGTCCATCTTCTAAAAGACGAAAAGTTCAATCTCCCTCCCATTCTAATTCCCAAGTCGGCGAGGACTCGAAAAATGAAAATGAGATCGATATCTATTCTCGCTAAGGGGACTCATTCAGATACTTCTGCTATGTTGCTATTATCTGGTATTTTTTCTGATCCTATGCAAGGACTGGGAGATGATAATTTATCCGCTACTTGCGAAGCTCTCGCCAAAATCTGCGACGCCCCGCTGTTGGAGGACACTGAGTCTTTTCGCGGAATTTCCCGAACAATGACTCCTAGCCTTTTAAATGCTCTCAATGCTTTGGTATGTTCATATTCCTTTGTTTCTTTGTGATTTCACTTTTGAGTTTTGTTTTAATTATTTCTTTATTTTCTTCTATAGTCAGGGAGAGCTTCTTTTGTTGTTGCCTCAGACCTTGAGAAGAGACGCAATAACCTTGAAAAGAAGAACCTTCGACTTAACAAGAAAGTCCGAGAATTAGAAATTGAAGTTGCGTCTTCTCGCGATAAAGATGAGAGAATTCAAAAATTGGAAACCGAGCTTGATTCTCAGAAGACTAAAGTATCTACTCTTCAAAGTGCAAATCAACAACTATATGGTATAGAATTCTTTCTCTTCAAATCGTTTTCATTTTTCCATTTGTTTTTTCTACTCCTGATTTATTATTCTCGCGGACATATATAATCTCTCTGAAGAAGCCATTCTTCTTCATTTGTTTCCCGAGCCTATGGATAATGATATTCTTCTTACTTATCTCAACGAATCCTTAAATAGTTCATCAAATAAAATCGATTCCCTTCCATTAAATGAACTTCAAACCAAACATCGCCTCTTAGAGATTGAACATAGATCCAGTTTGAATTTAGCCAATCAATTTAAGCGAATGTACCTTGATTCCAAGAAGAAAGCCAAAACCTTAAGGAAGAAAATTAGTGATCTCATAGATGAAAAAGATCGCATTACTAACAAAGGTGCACGAGGCTTTAGCAAAATTTCAAAAATCTCTCCTTGATGTGCAAGTTGAGCGAGATGAACTCCTTCGTCAGAATACCATACTTAGCGAGCGAGAAGACCAAATTCGTTCACTTTTTGTCATAAATAATGATGATGAGTTTGCACAGGCTGCGAAGGTTCTAGATAATGCTAGAAATAACTTAGGTGTCGATGTTAGTCTTCGCGGCGAGCAAACTACCTTGATCAAGGATATGATCTTTGAAAGAGAAGGTTGTTTATTACACTTCTTTACTTTTCTGTTCTTTTTCTTTTTGTACTATTATCATTAACTCACTTTCTCATGTTTTCAGAATCGAAAGAGATTTCGAGACAAGGATTGGAGAGCTTGAAATCGAAAAAGAACGTCTCGCAAAGGATCTCTCTCTTGCGAGAATAGATATTCTAAATTGAAACAAGAATTCCAAACTACGGTGGCGAATTTTAATAATGATGTTGTTCGTTTTCGCAATCAAGCTATGGAAATAGTTTGTAATGATCACAACATCCCTCTTCATTCATATCCTTTTCTTGCTGAAGAAGTTCCTGAGAACTTGCCTGTCTCAGATGTTTCTGATAGTGAAGCTAATGAAGAAGAAGAATCGACGACGAGAGTGATGGAACCAAAGAATCGATGAAGAAGAAGAACCAGCAAAGAAATAACTTCTTTTTCTTCTTTCATTTCTTGTAGTATCTGTATACATATATCTTTGACTATTTAATGTGAATTTCAACTTTTGCTTCCTTTGTTCAGATATATCAATCAAAAAACCCTTCTTTGTAATTATAACTTCACACTTGCCTCTGTCCATAAGATATAATCAACTTTGCGAGTTACATAAAATATAACCATTCTCGCGAGATATAAATATATATATCATTCATTTTTTTTTTTTTTTTGCGACAAGATCGCAAGATATCTTCATGGATTAAGAAATCTATTGATCTTGCCTTATCATTATTTGTGTGGTCTTATTATGCCTTCCTAAGTAAAGGTCTTATTTTGCCACCCCTCATTGCGACAAGATCGCAGGCCGTCTTTACACTTTCATATAATGACCCATTGACCTTGTCTTATCATTTCTTAAGTATTTTTGCCTCTGCAGGACATTATATTTGCGACAATATGACAGGTTTAAATGTTCTTGCGACCATAAAATCCCGTAACATTGTCGTCTTTGCGACGAAATCGCAAGACGTTCTTACATTTTCATGTAAAAACCCATTGATCTCGTCTTACCCTCGCGTTAGTATTATTGCCTCTGCAGGATCATTGCACAAATATGACAAGCCTAAATTCTCTTGCGAAAATAGAGCCTCATGACATTTGCGTCTTTTGACACTTATCAGCTCCCTAATGGAGGGTGCCGCCCTTATCTTCTCCCTGGTTGACCCTTCAAGGAGGCGTACATCGGCCATACAAGACTAGCTCCTCCCATCCGGTCTTAACAGCAAGCGATTGTTTTCGCGACCTCTTATCCTTTATACCTATAGGGCTTATGGTTACAAGGCTGCACCCTAAGTGGAGTTTTCTTCGGGCGAAGAGTGCGGCATGTGCCAAGACTTGTCAAGAGTGGTAAGGAAGTTCCATGCTCCCTGCACTCTTGACTCAACCGTGTACCTCGGCGCCTTGGTCATACACTCGACTCCTTGGAAGAGACCCTCGGGCGTCCAACCGGGTATAACCTTATATATATAGTTGGAAATCCAAGGTATCTCCCCAGGATAGGCTTTCATGGGCCCCAAATCTCCATGACCCAGGTTTCGGGAGCGGTGTAACCTTCCATCGAGCCATGTTAAGAGATACCCCCTTATATGACGTACTTTAGGTCTTACATTTGCCTCTTGCGAAATATCATTCGCGAACTAGGGTGTACGCCATAAAGGTTTGTCCCATTCACTCACTCATTCATTTTATCAATTTATTCAATCATTTGTCTCATGAAGTTATCGCACAATCTCATTCAATTATTCAATAGATTTGTACACATTCTTCATGGCGAGATTCTCGCACAACTTTTCCGCAACCATCATCTCTCGCTTCTTATCCTTATCATGCTTTCACCACTAAATTGTTATCTTTTCTCGCAATTATTCATTTTTTACACCTTTTATTCTTACTTCCTTCGCCTCCGCATCGGTCCAACATTTCAATGTCTCCTTTGCATCATGATATTCGGTTGCTTTTGTGCATTCACTTCGCAAGATCTCTTCTTCTTTTGTTTCTATGGTATCTACCATTAGTCTTTCCTTTCTTTGTTCATCCTTTACATTCTTCCTCCAACCTTTCTTTTTCTTTGTTCTCTCTTGTGACTCTCTACATCCACCTCATAACATTTTTGCCCCTCTATCCAATCTCCTTTTATAATTCCGACACCGCTAGGATGTGGAAATTTTATGCAACGATGGTATGTCGATGCTACACCCCCAGAATTTCATGAAGCCATGGTCTTCCAATCAATGCATTGTAGGGAGATTCCACATCAACTACACAAAACAAAATATCGATTGATAACCCCTGCAAGGCTATCCTCATGTGCACTTCTCCTTTGGGCTTGTTCGCGGTACCATTGAAACCATATATTTTGTATGTTGAAGGGATCAAATCTTCATCTCTTCCTCCCATAGTTTTGTAAGTATGGTAGAAAAGAATGTTAGATGAACTCGCCGAAGTATCAATTAATATTCTATTGATTGCCCAACAATTTTCCGCTTCATCATCTTCGCCATCAATAGGTTTTGGATTAATTTCCAGTTTTACCACTAATGGGCTATCATGTGTTTCTCTTCCTTTGGGTACTTCTTCACTAGAAAGAAATAATCTGCAATTGCCACTCTTTTAAGCTGCGATGTCTTCGCAACATTCATCACTTCTTTATCATCGGCATCCCTCGCGAAAACTCTATTAAGTACACTTGTCATGAAAATCTTCAATAGTGCGGTATGAGTGTACAATGGAGTTGCAAAACAAATTTTTAGCCTTTGCCCCAACTTCTATAATAAATGTTTCTTTTCCCTTTGCCGGTGGTAGTGGTAAATGTTGAACTTTCTCTTCTTCTTTTAAAAAGTGATTCAACTTTCCTTGATCAATCATTCTTAGGATAATTCTCTTGATGTTTCTGCAGTCATTCGTTAGGTGCCCATGAAAGCGGTGGTAAGAACAGAACTCGTGACTTCTATCTCCAGGTGGTGGTTCACTTCCCATGTTCCATGGTGCAGGTATGTTTTCCATCAAAAGTATTGCTTCCCATATTTTTTCCACACCGGCATTCAATGGCGGCATTTTAATTTCCTCCCACACTACTCGTGACTTGACTTTGTCCTCTATGATAATTCTTCCTCTCGGCCTCCATAAGTCTCTTGCGAATTATGCCTTTGACCTCCATAGGTTTCTTGCGGTTGATCAAGCCTTTGAATTTTATTATTTCCGCCACGGTTGTAGAAATTTCTTTCTCTTTCAAATTCTTCCCGATCGCGACTTCCCATAGCTACCAATTTTGGTTTTTATCATCTACCATTCTCTCTTGTTGCCCTTGCGAGGTGCTCGCCTTTGTTTGTATTAATCTAGGTAATAAGACTTGCATTCGCAGACACTTGAATTTGTATTCGCAACCTGGTACGATTCTACTTCATTTTGCCTTTCCTCCAAAGCAATATATTCCTCTTGCAATTCTCTCAATTCGGTCATCGTGATCGTATTCTTGACTCAAAAACTTGAACATATAATAAGTTGGTTGCGAACATAGCATTTATGAATGATAGTATGAGATATCTTTCATCAACCTTCCCGCCATTTCGCTACACATTGTCTTCCATCTTACTTGTCGGATGTCTCAAGCTCTCGCCAACTCTTTGTTTTAGCCCAAATACATCTTCAATGCCAGGTCGCGAAGAGTTGTTACTTATATACGCCCCCAAGAATATAGCCTGTAAATGATTGAATGATGTGATTGTATTCCTTGGTAAACCCTCAAACCATTTCAACGCTTCTCCCGTTAAACTTGACGCGAAGTATTTGCACAATATAGCGTCATGGTTTTCCCACTGTAGCATACATCTCACGTAAGCCTTGATGTGTTGTACTGCACAAGTTGACCCATCAAAAATGCTAGTTAGCGCTGGTAAGTTTCATTTTGGGGGTATTCCTCCTAACTGCACCTCCAATGTAAAGGGATTCTTCGCAGCTTCTGCGATGGCTTCGTCTAACTGTCTTCTTCCTCCTTCTCTTCTACTGTTCAATATTCCTCTCATCTCTCGCAATTCTCTCAAAATTTGTTCGTTTGCCTCGGGATTTGAATCTATTGGTCTTTTTAATTCCACCTCTCTTCTTCTGCGCTCATGTCTACTTATATTTTCTGGCTCATCACTTTCTTCCCTCCTTTCTCTGCGGCTTTCTCCCTCATTTCTTTCGCGAATTTGTACACCATTATATCTATCAATCTCTCTTCTCGGTTGTCTATCGACTCTCCTTTGCACTCTTTCATATTCTTCATTGATATTTTCCTTATTGCGATTTTGCTCGCGCCTTCTTTCTCGGTTGTCATGATTATTCTCGCCGAATTGCCTCTTCAAATTCACGTTCTTCTATTTCTGACCTCAATCTTTCCCTTTCGCAATCTAGACGTGCTTGCTCAACATAGTGTTTTTCAATGTCATTTTCGATCTCCTTTTGTTTCCTTCGTGCCTCTCTTCCATGCAATATTCTTCTTCCTTCTATCCGATTTTCTTCATCACATCGGATTATTCTCGCTCTTGAGGTTGTCTATCTCCTTGATTTCCATCGTTTTGGTCATTTTGTACGGTCTCGGGTCGTGGAACATAACGATTTCCTTCTATTTCTCTTCTCTCGCGACATCCTTCACCAAGATTTGGTTCTCTTTCCAAATTTTCTTCATTAATAGTTTCTACGGGTAATGTTCTCCTCCTATCTTCTCTCGACCGAACTTGATCTTGATCTCATTACTACTTCTCGATCTTCTATTTTGCAATCTCGGATTTTCCATTCTCAACTCATGATTTTGCCTTGTTAAATTTGCACGTTCCTCTGCTTCTAACCGCCTTTCTTCATACATTGTTTGTCTCAATGTTTCTAATGTCACGATCTCTTCATTTCCACGAATTGTTTCTCCCATTTCTTCTCGATTTCTATCTCCTCGTCCATTATTTATCTGTTGTTGCTCTTCCTCTCTTTCCTCCATAGAATCTGATCTCCATGTGTGTACACTTACTCTATCATAATCCATAGTTGTGTTTGCAATCGGTTGAATTGGCGATTGAATTTGATTTTCTTCATCATTTCTTATGTTCATCCTTGATGATTCTCCCCTTTCATTTCTCCTTTCACCAGCAAGTCTCCCGCTTCTTCTCACGATTGTTTGTCCTTCTGGTACATTTCTCCTTCTAGCCATTTCTTTCTTTTGGTAAATTCTTAAAAATTGTATCAAATTTCTCTTCTCTTACTCCAAATTCTCCCCTGTTTCTAGCGCATATGTAGTTGCAGGAAAACCTACACTACACCCTCACTCGAATTTGCTTAATCAATACATTTGAAGATGAATAATAATGTGTTTTATTAATTGTTTTCTTGAAAGGTTTACAAAGAAATGTAGAACAGAGCTCAAGAAATTATAATCACTCTTGATTTTCTCTCTCCTAATGACTTGCTTAACAATTCAAAAGAGACCCCTCTCTCAACAGACTTACTCGACCCTTTATATAGGGTATTACATAGCGGATGACACTAAAGTCATCCTTTATTTTCGGAAATGACTCGCGAATCCTCGCGAGTGTGTAAGCGCTTGTCCTCGCGACACCCCTAATTCTCGCCAAGTCTTCACACTTTCCTCATGTTTTGACTGTCATCATCCATTACGTCATTTATTTATTTCCATGCGACTCCTTCACGACGTAGTCGTTTATTAATCTCGCGAAATATTACTGTTGCGATATTCTGGTCCTACAGTCCCTAGTGGACGAGTTGTAGTCTCGTGAGGGTTTACCAGAGGTGTACCCACAAAACCTTCTCCAACTTCAGAGTGTAAAAGAGTCTCAAGCATCCAAGGAGCTATGAGGACATAGAGTTTCTGCATGCTAGTAACAAGAAGTTAGAACTACCAAAGAACGCATTCTCATCCTTAAGTGCTGAGCGAGAAGTAACCATACCATATGAAAGAATTCGGATTCGATTGTGATCATAAGCCTCGACTTCGCCTCACCATTAGGGTTTTATGATAATTGCACTCAAAAAGATCGCTTTTTTAGTCTCTCATGTGTGCAGGCGGGAATAAAGAAAGAAATCCGCACACGTTGAAGGTAAGAAGGATAACCTTCCGAAATAATTTCGGAGACTCCACATAAGTGTGGACAAAAAGAATCTTTTTTTCGATGATCTCTAAGAAAGGAAATCAACCATTAGCAAGGATGGGAGTACTCACTTACCTTCTCACCCGATCGACAATTAATATCACTCTCTCAAATTCATAGAAACGTCTTCAATCTTCGGTCTTCAATAGGCGATGATGAACTTCAAACTTCACAAAAACTTGACAAACTTTTTTTTTTTTTTTTTTTTTTTTTTTTTAAAATTACATGAAAATAACAACAATGAAACTATTAACTCAATTTTTTTTTTTTTTTTTCAAACATGACATGAAAATAACAATCAAACAGTAAAACTCAATTTTTCACAAACTTCATTAATTCTCATCTTCCTTTTCTTCGTTGCACGTAAACCTTGGACTATCTCAACTTTTCTTCAAATATTCTGATGATGCTCTGCTTGCTGACGATGATGTGTTTCTATGAATCTGTTGATTGAGAGGGAGAGAGTGATGCTAACTGCAAATCGGTATTTCGAAGAAGTTTTCATCTTTAAATGTCACCCTCATGATTGACAAAATTAGCACTCAAGAGATCAAAAATAGTGCTGAAAGTGGTGCGAAGTTGGGTAGCTCACCATTCCTACCCGGAATTGACGTACGGCGACACACACTCTAACAGCTTTTCTAGAAAGTTGCAAAAATTTGAAGGTTGGTGCCTCACTTGATGTAAAATGGGTAGTCTCCACTATGGGTGATCACAATTCTACTACCGAATATCTAAACAAGACCTAATTCGCCCTCCGGTATGGTTAAATCCAACTTTAACGCTCTAATCAACTAAGAAACCCGATTGTGTTCTCTAGTACTTCCAAGTTCTGTTATTTCGGTCAGAATCTCTATGTAAACATAGCTAGAAGCATGCTAGTGACTCTAAAATCTCTAAAAGTTGGAGGTTTTTATGCAAATTTTTGAGTTTTTTTTTTTTTTTTTTTTTTTTTTTTTTTTTTTTTTTTGAAATAAAAGACTAAAAACTCTATATGCAAATGTACCCCCAAACCTAAATCAAACATTGTCCTCAATGTGTCAACAGATAATAAACAGTCACATACCATGAGAACTATGCTGATAAGAGAAAAGGGAAGAGATTACCGGATGTCGGCGGGAGCAAGGTTAGAGCTTCATTTGTCAAGGCTAGAATCCAACATTCTCAGTGGAGATCATATCGGATTAGCACAATATATGTACAAGAAAACTCAACCGATTCAAGAAAGAAAATTTAACAAGTCCTACTGGATTATATACAATGAAAATTCACCATATACTAACAATCTAAAGAGTTGAGGATCAACCCAATAGAAAATATGTACAAACATCAACAGCCTTACACAAATATAACATGAGAGTGCAAATAAGGCTGCATATGGGAATGATTTTCCCCCAAACCTAAACTTGTCAACATATGTGTTTGTGAGCACAAAATCTTGCAAATTTAAGGGTACATCATGCACAAGGTCTAACTCAATATGAGTTTTGCTAAGAACAGGCAGATATACACATTCCAACTGTGGCTCCTTAAAGGTGTTATACTTTGATGCAAAATAGTCCAAGAGGACTTGGGAAGCACAAAGCTTTAGGCCTAAATTAGGCATTTTCAGAAAAGTTGGTTTTGCAATTTTGTTACAAACTACACCTAGGTTTGGTGGAGGAGTTTCAATCTGTGCCTTAGGAGAGAGATTAGGTACATCTAAGTTGATTTCATGTATAAGATCATTTGCACCATCACACACTTGCCTAAGGTCAGAAGGAGGTAAATCATGTTCACTGCATAGAACAATTCATCAATCTCCATGTCATACTCATCATTATCCAAAATTTCAATCTCATGCACAAGATGACAAGGAGAGATATCATCTTGTAACCTAGGCATGGAATCGGACACATGCATTGAATCATCTCGTGTCAACAGACAATTCAGCTATTCCTAGGTCACAAACGGTGGTAAAACATGCTCATTTTCACAGACAATTGCACAAGTTCCATATCAGCAAAGACAAGTATGAATATTAGAAGAAGCATCATTCATAGGGTTCACAGAAGAGAAGCTTAATGTATCTGAACCTAAAGATTTCACTACATTTTCAAAATACACATGCTTTTCATATTCATCATCATCATCATCATCATAACAAAAATTCATCTCCCCATTCAAAATTTGAGCATTTCCAGTGTACTCATCTACCTCTATATTAGGTTCATATTCAGTGTTAGGTGCATGAGTAGGCATAGAAGGGGAGTCTTCACTAGTGGGTATGCATGTTTCATATGAATGATCATTACATGGGTGTGCACATGGTTCACTAGAGAAGGGATGATCATGCATTTTCCATCCAAGTATATCATTGTTTTGCTCTATGAGCTTTTCCATTAGTGACTGCATACAAGGGGTTGGGGGAGTATAACATTGTTCATTCTCCCATGGTGGTTGATGATGCATGTGTGCATGGTTATATGGGCTCTTAGAATACTGATCGCAACCTTTGAAAGGCTGATTATGGTCCCAATGATTACCAGTATAGTCACTTCCAGACAATTCGTACATTGGATTATCATGGCTTTCCCTAGACTGCCTAAAATCATGCAAAATATAGCAGTTCTCAGCAGGGTGGCCTAAGCTACCACATAAGGTACAAGCATACATTTCATATTGCCTAGGGGAATTAGATTCGACATTTCTCATGTAATTGCCTTTCTAAAGCGAGATACTTGAGCTTCTAATTGATCTAAAAGTGATGACTGGGTATGAGAAAAGTGTTCATTTTCAACTTTGTGGTGGATGATACATGTGCTCATAATGATTAGGGTATGGATATTCAAGGTCAGGGCCCTGAGAAGGTTCATAATATTCCCTAAAATCATCATGGACTGTGGCGAGTTCATATTGTGAGGCATGCCCGTAAGCAAGCTCTCTAATGGATTTGTTTGTATCCCCAGTTGCAGACCAAAATCCTGACATGATCTAGCAATTCAAATATCCTAGCACACATCAAGCATGTATAACCAATGATGTCTCAAAACAGGGAAGCTAAGCCCAAGTGATGCAAAGCCTAGTTTTTTTCACAGCCCAGTTCAAATGAGTGTCAGTTTGTACACGGCCCAGTTATATGCAGCCCAGTTATGTGGGTTCAGCTTGCACTGGTTATGCAAAGCCCAGTGCACAGTGGAAATCCTAGTGGTACTGGTTCTAGCCCAGCTTGGCATAGCTCAGGTTTGAGTATTGTTCACAGCACAGAGTAGCACAAGCTTCTGCACAGGTCTCATGCACAGAGCAAAACAGAAACACACAATTTCACACAAAATGAAACAGCTCAGTGGTTGTGCAGGTTGGCTTATATGGCAGAGCTTATGCACCAAAAGAGTAAGGTAGAAGGCTCACAGGTCACACAAGGCAGGCTTCAAAATATCACAGTGGTGATTGCTTGATAGGCTTATGCAAGGTTGCTAGTGCAGTATGCAGGCATGGTTCACAGATTCAAGATACAGCACAAGGTCAAAGTTTGAGCACCACTGGCAATCAGCCAAGGCAAGGCAGCCATAGGGTCAGATGGGTTATGCTCAGGGTTGTTGGAGTCAACTGGGGTAGTTGATATCAACCAGCCCAGTTGATTCAACAGACTTGGGTATCTGTAGCTCAAACTCACAGCTTCAGGGGGCCGGAGTTAAGCTCGGGCAGATGTACAGAGCACAGAGGAGACAGGAGTTCAGCAGGGTTTGCACAATGAGTAATTACACCAATTTGCACAGGGGAATGAGCATGCAAGGGTTCAACAGCTGATCACACAAGGGTGTAGATGGCTCAACAGGGTCTGTGGTAAGCTCAGGGCTGATAAGGTCAACTGGGTCAGTTGACAGAGTCTGTCAACAGGTTCATGCACCAAAAGTGTAAGACAGATTGGCTTGGCAAGGTCTATCGGCGACTTTGCGAGTTTTGCAATTACAAAGAAGAAATGATTTCTCATGTGAGCATGGCATACAGTTTACAACATCTAAGGTTCACAGGGTTACACACAGGTTGCAGCAGATGCAGGGGTCTGGCAACAACTTGGCTCAATAGGGCCTGCAGCACTTGGCTATCCAAGTTGCAACTCGACTCACAGCTTCAGGGGCTGGAGTTGGGCATAGGGCAATGCAAGGTTAGGAGCTACAACACAGAACACCCAATGGAAGTTAAGGGCAGATGGAAACTAAGCACAGAGATTCAGGGCTTTACAAGGCTCAAGTTATTATGCAATAAGGGTAGTGCTCATTTATCACAGATTCATATGGGCAAACCCTAGATATTGCAGGGTTGGATGCTTAGCAGGGTATCTAGCTTATCAGGTGAACCAGGCTTGGCATTCAACACAGGTCGGCTAAATAACAAGTTATGCATACACAAAGGTTGGGCAATATTCAAGGCAGGCGCAGTACTCTGCTAGTTTCACAAATCATGCTATGCACAAATAACAAGTCCATCTAACCAAAATAAAGCTCAAATATCACCAGATGCTTGCACACAGATCATTCATGCAGGTATAGAGTATAACATGATTTGAGAATGACCAACCGGTTTAAGCCACAATGGCTGTGTTGTCCTGCGCTTTGCCTTCCCTTTCTTTGGGTTTTGTAGCATACACCTGTGAGCTCAAAGGAGAATTTCAGTCCTTAGAAATGTGCATGTAAAGTTAAGCATTTCATAACTGATATTTAACAGATAGAGTTGCTACTGATAGCTAACAGTTATAATTTCAAGACAAATGAGCTGTTATTTGGACTGATATGGGAAAAGAGTTACAGGTGACACTAAGATGCAAGATGCTATGATTTGTGAAAGCTACAAAATGCAAAAAGAGAAATATGGACTAACTATGCTACCAAAGTTACGAGGTTGTAATTACCAATGGATTAAACAAACTTCAGAGCACAACTAAAAACTACAGATTATGGATGCAAATTACTTTAAAGTAAAGATGCAGTTTACATGAATGCAGCTAATGCAAGTGAGAGAAATTAACTAAAATGCAATGGTAAAGTTCACAATATGCAATAGAGAATGCAGAGAAAGAGAAAACTAACAGCTAAATGCAATGATATAATAAGCTAAGTTACACTAATTAAGGGCTAAAACTACAATGCAAACATATATACAGGGGTGAAAATTCAGTGAAGAAAGACAATAATCAACACAACAAGTGCAAGTTAATATGAAACACTAAGAGAAGTGCAAGAATGCAAATATGCAATAGAAGATGCAAGTGATAGAAAAATTACCACTAAGTTACACTAATACAGGGAATACAAATAACACTTCAAAGCAGGTATGTACAGGGATGGGTTGAAAAACAGTGAAACAAGCCAATAATCGACAGGGCACACGCCAAGTCCCCGGCAACGGCGCCAAAAACTTGGTAGGTCTGTAAAAGAGCTTTCCTACGTTAAACTGCAAGTGCACAGCGCCTATTGGAGGCGTGGCAAGTACAGGTCGATCCCACAGAGACTTGTGGTGCTGTATGGTTGATCAAAGGCTTTACTCTAACTGATTTCAGGTGATATTATAACAACAAGGGGTTTTGTTGCCGATACGGCTAGCTGATTTTCCAGTGATACAAAATAGAAACTAAGAATGCAGATTAAAGAGCACTAGAGCAGTCGAATCCACCACCTAATCTCAGCTAAGTCAGTCCAATTTCAATAATGTTCTCGTCCCTTGTAATGGATACCGGACAAGATGCAAGTCTGCCGTTTATCCAGGGTCTCAATGGATGGTTTATTATCAACTAAGGCAATTAACTAACCCCTAGTATTAGCTGTCTTGTCACAGTACAACTAATCACAGATCAATTTCATTACTTAGATGATTAAACTTATCCTAAGATGGATATTCTAATCGCAATTAGGGTATCTTTCCCAAGCACTAACTGTCTTCTCAGGGCACAACTAGTCTAAGAATCAATAATAGTCAATGAAGCATGAATTGCAACACATTCAACATAGAAATAATCGACTACAATGCATACATGGTATACACTTTGTGAAAGTAAAATGCGAAGTGTTCGATTATATGTATCCTAAACAATATAGCACAACAAGAACAATATTAAAATATGAACCACACTTATCAGTTGATTATGGGTTTCATCTAAACCCTAGCAATTAAACTTAGAACATGGTTAAACACAAATCAAATTGAAACTAAATTGGTGCTCTGGCTAGCCCAGGCATAAACTCTCATACACACCCAAGAACCCTATTTATACATGCAATTCAAAAACCCTAAATTTCTCCAAAACAGAAAATAATTGCAAACCCATTCGCCCATACCCTCTGAATCATGCTCTCATCCGTCAATTCGTCTCAGAGCTCCATGCGTCGGTTGTTGTACAAACCCTAGTTCCAACCATCTTTAACTTAGCTTCTAGGGTAAGGGAGAAGCTGAGAAAGAGATGGGTCGAACTAGGGTGGCGGAGAAGGTGGCTATGGTTGTGTTGGTGTCAGGGGAAAGGGATGGTGGTGATGTGGTGGCTCTGTAACAGGTACGGGTAAAGGAGGTGGAGGAGATGGGTTCTCTGCAGGCGGTATGGAGAAGAAAGAGAAGATGAAGAAGAAAATGAGGTTAGGTCGATGGGTATAGGTGTAGGTGATTTTTGCTGTGGAGCGGGGGCATCGAGTTTTGATGGGAAGGACGGAGCGAGCATAGGATGCATAGGATGGAGATCTCAACGGCTCAGGGTGATGTGCGGTTTTGGTGTTGAGCGGAAGCAACAAGAATTGATGTGAGGAAGGCAGCGAGCGTTGGATGTTGAAGGAGCAAATCTGACGGCTCAGAGGGAACGGGTTCGGATCCGGGTCGTGGCTAGCTCAAGCCCATGTCTTGTAAATGGGTTGCTACTTGTTGGGTTGCAACTGATGCACGCTTGCCTCCAATTCTTTGCTCTTTTGGCTCCTCAGTTTCTCCGAACTTTATTTATTACCTAAAAACACAAAATTAATTAGTACAAATATTTATTCTTGAAAACAAAGAAAATACAGAATCTGGGATAATATCTGATTTCTGAGCACAAAAGATGAGTTAAATGCCAATAAAAAGGTGTATAAATATGCAATATTTGGCACTCATCATAAAGCAAACCTGAAATAGGAAGTATACCTCTTTTGCCTTCTCGGGCCACTTAAATTCCCAAGGATGATAGTTTGCGAGATTCGCAGGGAGTGTATGAGAACCTGCAATATAAGGTCCGCTCAAAAATAGAGGAACAACCCACCACTTGTCATCTTTGGAGTACCGGGGAACATTATTTTTGCCCGAGTGCCAGTCAATATCTTGCATAAGCGGCTTATCACTTTGGAAATATTATCTTTTCTCTTCAATCGAGCACCCCAAATGAGACTTATCATTTCTCATATTTATTACTTCATAATTTTCAAAAAGTTTTCTACAAGATACTTCTCAAATGACTATTTCTAAACTTGCGAATCTAGGATCTTTGACATCATCAGGATATAAAGATCCCTTACCAGCGCCACGGTTGGCGAATTCAAGCATTAGACGGATGCAATCACCTCTTAGTTGATAAATAGCTCGCGAGAATTTCTCGTGAGCAAGAATTTCATAGAATAAAGGCATCTCGGGATTGTAGAGAGGAATGGGAAGGCCTGCGAGGATTTGACCTAGCGAGATTATGATTTTCTGATCATCACACCGATGATCGTAAAACAACTTTGCGAAAGTATAGATGAAGATTCTTGATCAGGAATGGTTGATAGGATGAAGCCCTTATCTTGTAAATTCTTTTGAGATTCATTAAAAAGGGGTTTATATATACGACCAAGTGGAGCCATTTTTAGAGTATGGGAATGATTAGAGAATTGAAGATCAAGAGATAAAAAGAAGGGAAGATTTACAGTAGCAGAAACGCAGATTGCGGAGGAAGAAAGTTGAAGAAAAGTTGCAGAGGGAAAATAAAAGAGAAGAAGAGAAGGGTGAGAAAACTATATATAGAGAGAAGAATCCTCGAGAAAACAAATACATTTAATGCGAGATGGGACGTGAATGGTCAAGAATAAACGGTTGAAAGAGACGTGTCAAGAAAAGAGTGAAAGAAGAAACATCTGTAATAAATTCCGTGTAAAAGTACGGGAGTGAAACAGATAAAGAAGAACAATTGCGGCATTTCAAAATATTGGTTCTCATGACATTCTCTTCTTCGCAGAGAAGACATGAGAAGAGGCAAGATGTAGGATCAGAATATCGCGACATCAATACTTCGCGAGATTAATAAAAAACGACATTGCGAGGGAGTCACAGGGAAGTAAAATAAATGACGCAATGAATGACGACAGCCAGAGCATGAGGAAGATATGAAAATATGGCGAAGTTTAAGAATGTCGCGAGAATTAATACATGTATGCTTGCGATATTTCGCAAGCCATTCCCGAAAATAAAGGACTGCTTAGCTGTCATCCACTGTGTACTACCCTATATAAAGGGTTGAGTAAGTCTCTTGTTGAGGGAGAGTTCTTTTTTGAATTGTTAAGCAAGTCATTAGGAGAGAGAAAGTTTTAGAGTGATTGTAATTCTATAACTCATTTCCATTTCATATTGTAAAGATTCAAGTATTCAATCAATAGGAATCATAATCATTCATCTTAAAATGTCTTAATTGTGTATATTCTAGTGAGGGGTGTAGTGTAGGATTTCCTGCAACTACATTGATAGTTCTTTCGCAAGGGAAGATTTTCCACCTGAATCTTCAATGGCACAATTGTCTAGCATCTTCTATGACTACATGCAAGGGATTGGGGATGATCATCTCACTAGCACATGCAAAGCTCTTACGAATATCTGTGATGCCCCTTTACTGGATGGTGATGATTCTCTTCACGGAGTCTCCAGATCAGTGACTTCTAGCTTTCTAAATTCACTTGGTATCTTGGTATGCCTTCGTTTCTCTATTTCTTCATAATTATGATTTAAAATTATATTATATCTTGACGATTTCTTCATTTTCCTTGGCAGATTGGGAAGGCTTCTTTCGCTGTTGCCTCAGATTTGGAAAAAAGACGTGGGATTCTTGAAAAGAAGAATCTTCAACTTCGTAAGAGAAATGAAGAACTGGAAGCTGAAGCTGTTGATATTCGCGAAAAGAACAGACAATTAGAAGCTGATTCTTCCACTCAAAAGAACAAAATATCTAGTCTTCAAGATGCCAATAAGAAACTTTATGGTATGAAATTTTTCTCTTTTCCTTTATTTTGTTTTCTCATTATCCTCCCTCATCTGATTTATCATTTTCGCAGACGTCTATGATCTTTCTGATGAAGCCATTCTCCTTCACTCATTCCCCAATTCGATGGATAATAATACCCTTCTTGAACACCTTAATAATTCTTTGAATATTTTTTCAAATGACAAGATTAAATCTCTTCCCATAAATGAACTCAGATCCAAACTTCGCCTCTTAGAAATTGACCATAGATCCAGCTTGGGCTTAGCCAACAAATTTAAGCGTTTCTATCTTAACTCTAAAGAGGAAATTAATACTTTAAGAACCAAGATCAGTGATCTCATAGATGATTAAGATCACATCGCTAGACAAGGTGCTCAAACGTTAGCGAAATTCCAAGGAACTCTTCTTGAGGTTCAAATTGAACGAGATGAATCTAACCGCAAAAATGCTGTACTTAGCGAAAGAGAGAATCAAATTCGCTCCCTTCTTCTCATAAATAATGATGATGAATTCGCTTGGGCTGCGAAAGTTCTAGATGACGCTTGAGAAATAATCTAGGTGTAAATGTTAGTCTTCAAGTAGAGCACACGGCCTTGGTTAGGGATATGATTTACGACGAGAGAAGGTTGTTAATTGTTCTTCTTTATTAATTGTTTGTCTTTCATAAATTATCATCAAGTTGCTGATTCATTGTTATATGTTCGCAGGAATTGAAGAGAGATTTCGCAAAAGAATTGAAGAACTTGAGTCTGAAAAGGAGCAGCTCGCAAAGGATCTTTCTTCTCGCAATGATAAATGTTCTAGACTGAAGAGTCAATTAAAGATTACTATTGCGAACTTTAAGAATGACGCTATTCTTTTTCGCAATAAAACTATTAAGAAGGTTTGTGATGACAATAACATCCTTCATTCCACATACCCTTGCCTCTTAGAAGAAATTCCAAAGAATGTACCTCCTCTGGATATCTCTGACAGTGATGCTAGTGAAGAAGAGAAATCTGATGAAGGTGAAGAAGAAGAATAATTTGATGAAGAAGAAGAAGAATCAAACAAGAAATAGTTCTGTTTCCTTCTTTCGCTTTTTGTAATATCTGTACATTCGTTCTTTAATCTCCTATCTTTGTAATCTTTTGCTGCAAATTTCTTTAATCTTCAAATGCAAGTTCTACCTTTTTTTTTTGTTTCTTCCTGCACATATTAAAAAAAATAATTCTTTTTTTGCAATACGATTAATCAATATATGACTATTAATCTTTCATTTTATGCGTGCGTAAATCTATCATATGGAGACAAATAACATGTTCTTATTTTATTCATTCCCATATTTGCCTCTGTTATTTGTATCCAAATGAAAGATTAAGCAAGTCACTTTTGAATATCAACATGTATTTATGCCTCAGTTTCGCAGCTGTTTCTGCAGAATTTTCGCGATTAGATATTTCTTGGTTTTTCCCAAGATTTCATTCTTTCTGGTTCTCTTATGTGGTCTTATTTTGCCTTCCTAGTTAAAGGTCTTATTTTGCCACCTCTTGTCAGTGCGACAAAATCGCAGGACGTTTTTGCACTTTCATGCCCATTGATCTTGCCTTAACTTTTTTCTTTTGTCGTTTTTGTTGCGATAATATGACAATCCTAAATATTCTTGCGAAAATAAAGCCCCATGACATTGCCGTCTTGCGACGAAATCGCAGGACGTCTTTACACTTTCATGCATTTACCCATTGATCTCGCCTTATCTTTCTCTTTTGTATTATTGCCTCTTCAGGATTGTCACACAAATGTAGTTGCAGGAAATCCCACACTACACCCCTCAAAAGAATTCACACAATCAAATCATTTTAAGATGAACAATTATAATTTTTATTGATCAAACTCTAGAAATGTTACAAGATGAAAAGGAAATAAACTAAGGAATTACAATCACTCTAAACTTTCTCTCTCTTAATGACTTGCTCAATACTTCGAAAAAGATCTCTCCTCTCTCAAGTTTACTCGGCCCTTTATATAGGACATTACATAGTGGATGACAGCTAAGCTGTCCTTTATTTTCGGATCTGGCTTACGACATTCTCGCAGGTGTACATATGTTGAATCTCGTGACACTCCTCAATCTCGCCACATCTTCACATCTTTCTCGTGTTTTGGCTGTCGTCATCTGTTACGTCGTTTATACCTCCCTCCTGCGATATCTTCGCAGTGTGTCGTTTATGGATTTCGCGAGAATCTTGGTGTTGCGATATTCTGATCCTACATCTTGCCTCTTCTCATGTCTTCTCTACGAAGAAGAGAACGTCATGAGAACTAGTATTTTCAAAATGCCGCGGCCGTTCGTTTTTTTCCTTTGTTTTTCTGCCGACAAGCTTCTGTAAATCCAGTAAAACCGCTTACACGTGTTACATATTCCCCTTTTTACTGGCACATTAAATGCTAACCGGTCATCCTTTTCTTGTCTATTTAAGAAGAGATCTATCAAGGACATCTTTTTTTTCTTTTACTTCATCTTCTTCATCTCTGCACTCTTTGTGAATTCTTTGTCGTCTGCAACTTTTTGCTGTTGTTCATCTTGCTGTGAATCTTCTCTGCTACTGTTCTTATGGAGCCATCAAGGTTTGTAGACCATACTACATGTGATCCATTTGAATTCTTCTACTGAGATTACTCTATTTTATTTTGTTAATGTCTGATTAATTCCCTTATTGTTTCTGTTTTAGTAAGAACGTCCCTGTTACCAAATTCACAGTTCAAAATCCTAAAACATGCAAGGGTTCGCAACAAAAATCCGTTGCACACAAGAGAAAGCCTGCGAATAGCAAGGTATTAAGAAACATTTACTCTTCTAATAACAATATTGTTGCCTCTGTTTCTTATTTAACTTGTGATTCACAAGATGACAAAAACGTCGATAGATCCCCCAAAAGATCTCGTCGTTCTAAAAATGTTGAGACTTTTGTTTCTTTTCCTATATTTAAACTTACAACTCCTCCTGCGATATCATCGCAAGAAAAATCTACCCTTGTCGTCTGCGAAAATGTCGCTGTTGATTTTCCTCCTATGTCTGAGTTTTCCATAGATGAAGTTCCTCATGATAGTCATGTTGTGAATGAACCATTTTCTTCTCCTACTATCGATGCCTCTGCCTTTCCCCCAGTCATTAACCTTCATCAGACTTCATCTTCACATGACATTCCTGCGACGAAAGACGATTCAACTCTCCCCTCTTATGTCGTCACTATCTCTTCATCCGAGTCTATCCCTCTTAGTAAGGAAAATTTGGAGGGAATGGACGTGGCTTTCAAAGTTTTATCAGATATTATGAATGACGCCAAGAAGACCTCCGTCGATCCCATCAAGTCTAATGTCTACGAGATTTTGAGTAAATACTTTGGTTCTGACAGAATTTCGCAAACATCTTTAGAGCAATAAGTTAAAATTTTGAAGAACAATCTCCAAGACATGACTGCAAAGTGTGACACTCTCCATCTTGAGAATCAAAAACTTCAAAATGTCTCACTGGATCGTGATAATCTTCACAAGAAGAATGAAGAATTAAAAGGTACAACTCCCCTCCCCTTTCTCAAAAGGTATATATATCTATATATTATAAAAAGAAGTGGTGTTTGTGTAGACTGACAATTCCGACCATCGATTTCGTCATCCGACGACGCGGATCGAGAGTTGGGCGAGGGATATTTTCGTGCGTCGGATCCAGTGGGTTTCCTGATATTGTCACGGTACCTTTAATAACGTGGTTTCCTAATGCCGAAAGTAATTGAGTATGGAACATTCTTTATATAAATTTGTTTCCGTAAAAAGAAATAATGTATAGTTAAGTCCCAACGTGGTTAAGCGTTTAGTATTCTGGAATCGCAAAACTCTCTTCCACCCCACCAACACACTCAAAATTGATTTCTCTCTCTCTATCTGTGAACCACTAGTCATTCTAAGGAGAAAGAATTTTTGCTATACAGGGAGATGATGATTGTAGGATCAGAATATCGCAACATCAATACTTCGCGAGATCAATAAACAACAGCATTGCGAGGGCGTCGCAAAAGAGTAATATAAATGACGCAATGAATGACGACAGCCAAAACACGAGAAAGGTGTGAAGACCTAGCGAAGTTTAGGAGAGCTGCGAGATTATATGTTTGTACACTTGCGATATTTCGCAAGTCATTCCCGAAAATAAAGGACAGCTTAGCTGTCATCCATTGTGTACTACCCTATATAAAGAGTTGAATAAGCCTGTTGTGAGGGAGATCTTTTTCGGAGTGTTAGACAAGTCATTAGGAGAGAGAAAGTTTGTGGTGATTGTAATTTCTTTAGCTCTATTCTATTTTATCTTGTAAACATTCAAGGAATTAATCAATAAAATCATTGTTATTCATCTTCAAATGTCTTAGTTGTGTGGATTATTGTGAGGGGTGTAGTGTAGGATTTCCTGCAACTACATATTGGCGCTAGAAACAGGGACTGATTGAAGATAAGAGATTGGATATTGTTATTAAAATTGTTCAAATCAAGAATATGATGGATAAATTGGAGAAAACCAGAATCAAAGAGAGTAATGGAGAATTGGAATGTAATTACGAAAACAATGGTTAATGAATTTCATGAAAGTATCAGAGGGAGAATACACAAAAGAGATTTTGAAGGAAAGAAAATTATAACAGCAGAGAAGGTGTTACCCATGAAAGAATGGGAAAAACAGAGGATTATATTCACAACAACGGAGATATCAAGAGAGAATTTAAATCACACATCTCCCCTAGTGATTACGATAAGTGCAAGCAAAGAAGAAGGAAAATTAACAAAAACAGTGGAAGAATGGGCAATAAATAGAACTTTGGTGGATACAGGGAGTTCAGTGAATATAATGTTTTATCATGCATATAGAAGATTGGGGTACAAAGATGAAGAAATGACTCCCGCAACATATCATATCTATGGTTTCGGCAAATCAATAACAAAACCTAAAGGGGAGATAAAAATACGAATTTGTTGGGAGAAATTGAAACACATGTGACGTTATGTGTAGTGGATATGGAATCACCATATAACATGCTGTTGGGAAGACCGTTGATAGGTGTAGAATACACCTAATTTACTATCTAGTAGTTTATGCTTTCTTTGCTATTTTGCGTGTAAATTATGTATTTTACGCTTGTTTTGAGTTATTAGGTACTATGGAGTCGCACGGAGGAAAAGAAGAAGAAATTACTCTATTTGAGCAAAAAGGGGCAAAATTGTCATTTCACCAAGGAGGGAATACTATATGGAGCCCAGTCAAGGTTAAGGGCTACTCTCTATTGGAGGATTACTAAAGAAAGGACAGTTCAAGTTAAGGGGCTGCCAAACTGGGTAGCCCTTATCCAGAGATGTAGTGCTATTATCAGCTGGTAATGGGTTATGTCCATGGATGCATAAACCCATAGACCCACACCCACACCCGTACCCGAATCCGCCCCATTCAACTTAAACCTAAATCGAGTTTTGGGTTTTCTTCTCTCTTATTTTCCTACACCTGAGAGCTAGAACAGATTTCAGCCATGGCTGCTGCAATGATGTCCGAGAAATTGGAAGAAAATAGAGAATCTCGTCACTGCTAAATGGAGGATGATTAAGGTTCTCTGTGTATTGATGATTAAGAATAAAAAAAAAAAGAGAATCGATTCATGTTGGAAGAGACAGAGTTAATGCTACCATACAGGGAGAGAAGGGTGTTTCTCAGGGAGCTGTAGAAGATGAGTTTGATTTGAGCGTCTGCTAGGCTCAAGAACAGTGGGTATTGGACGAAATTGAAGATGAATTAAGTGGAGGATTGAATCTAAGGTGAATTGAAGACGGTAGATTTGATGTTAATAATTGGTTCAAGGGTTGATTAAACATGGGTGTGTGCTTAATCTCAGAAATAAGGATGCTGAGTGAATAATGGGTTCGATGCTGTTGCTGCTGTTGGAGCCTGAGCTGGTATTCAAATAGCAATTGAGAAGACTGGTGGAGGTACAGGGAAGTGCAGGTTGGAGCTTGTGACTGTGGTGTTGTGGATTTCATGTGAAGGAGTTACAAAGAAGTGCAACTGAGAAGAACAGGAAGATGGAGAATTGGACTCAAATTTGGAAAGAGAAGGTGGAAGAGTTGAGAAAAGCTTGGAATTGGAAATTGAATTGCAAAAGGAAAAGGATTCTACTCCTTGGAAGAATTGGAGAATGTTGAAGCCTATAAATAGAGAAGTTTTCTACAACTTCTACACACCTCTCTACACACACATCACTTGTGTTTTTGCTTGCTTTTCTAAGATTTTTCTTTTTAATTACTTGTGTGAACTTGAAAATTCTTCTTTTAATTATTATATTTGTGTGAATTTCAAAAACATGAGTAGCTAATTTAATTATTGATTGAGGATGAATTCCTAGTTCTTAACATATGATTTAAGTTTTTGTTTTCAATTCTATCTTGAGTTTTTCACATGATTATCGTTTGTTTTTACTAATAGGAATGATCTTAAAGACATTCATGATTGATTGATAGATTGTTTGGAGTGCACGCTAAATTGATTTGTTAATTTGATCTAAAGCTAGTGAAAGTTAGGAGATAAGTAATCGTTTCTTGACTCTTTACATAAGTAGCAAACACGAGACCTTGCGGAGGGATTCCGTGGAGCAATTGTGTGTAGAAACAACGTTAGCAAGTGGACCTTGAGCTAAGAGTCTAACTACTAATATCAACCTAAGAAATTCACAAAACTTAATGCATGAGCCAAGTTACATCTAGGTTGAGCTAATTCTAGGTGGCTTGGTGATTAGAATCCGGTAGTTGAGAACTTCCGTGTCCGGTGATACAAGGGATTTAGGGGTTTAGCACTGAGCTAGCTGCTTTACCTACGGTTGGTGATAATTTGTGACTAATAACAAGTAGAAAAGAACATAACTTTATTCATTGTTTCGTAACGAAGAAGGATTCCTTGATCTTGTCTCTCTTATTGCTTTCATCTTTCAACTTTCGATTTCAATTGCTTTGTTTATTTTTATTTTGCTTTTTACACCCCCCTTTCGTGACAACTTTTACAACTAAGATCTCTTGCTCCTCGTGGGAACGAACTTGACTTCCATTATATTATTTTTAATTGAGTGGAAATATTGAATTAATTTGATTGCACCTTACTAATAAAGGAAGGATATATCATCAAATCGAAGTAAAAAATTATAAAGAACAGGTGAAGAGGCGAAAAGATCGCAAGAAGATGGCAAAAGCAGCGAAAAAGGAAGAAGAATTTAGAGCTTACATGATAAGAGCAGAAGAAGGAAAAAGAATATATGGTGAAGAAAATGAACTTGCGAAGGAAGAAAAAGGACCAACGCCCATGGGAGAACCGACAACAAGTTACACTGCGGCAGAGCCAACAAAGGAAGTGAATATCGGAACTGAAGAAGAACCCAAGATGTTAAAAATTGGGACTAAAATGGAGACAGATGAGGAAAGAAAGACTATTGATTTGTTGCGAGATTATAAAGACATTTTCGCATGGGATATGGATGAGATGCCCGGAATAGATCCATCTCAGCGTGCCATAAATTAGAGATTGATAAAAATGCAAGACCATTCAAGCAAAGAATTAGAAAAATTGCAACATCATATCATCCTCAAATAGAAGAAGAGTTACAGAAGATGCTTGATGCCGGAATTATTAGACAAGCAAAATATCCCGAATGGATAGCAAATATGGTCGGAGTTCCAAAGAAGAAAAAAGAAATAAGAATTTGCATAGATTTTACCGATCTAAACAAAGCTTGTCCAAAAGATAGTTTTCCCTTGCCAGATATTCCCATGAGATGGTTGAATCAGCAGCAGGAAATGAAAGGATATCCTCTCTTGATGGATATAAGGGATACAATCAAATTCCTCTCGCTGAAGAAGACCAAGAGCATACTTCCTTTTTCGCTCCAAGAGGATTATACTGTTACACAAAAATGCCATTTGGTCTGCGAAATGCTGGTGCAACGTATCAAAGGATGGTAGAGAAAGTGTTCGAACAATGGATACATAAAACACTAGAGGTATACGTGGATGACATGTTAATAAAAAGCAAAGAAGCAAAAGATCATGTACGAGATTTGAAGGAAATTTTTGAACAAATGAGACATTTCAACATCAAAGTAAATCTAGAAAAATGTACCTTTGGGGTGGCATCTGGAAAATTTTTAGGATACATTGTGTCAAAAGAAGGAATACAAGTTGATCCGGAGAAAGTACAAGCAATTCGCGATATGCCGACACCAGCAACAGTGAAAGATGTGCAAAAGTTAAATGGACTATTAGCTTCGCTAGGAAGATTCATCTCGCGATTGTAGGATTCAAATATCGCACAACATATTCTCTTAGCGTGCGAGATTCAATTATTTTCTTAACTCGCGAGAGTGTCTCTAGAGAAGGTAGCAAGACTCGCGAGAGTGTCTCGAGAGAAGGTAGCAAGGCTCGAGAGAGTGTCTCGAGAGAAGGTAGCAAGACTCGAGAGAATGTCTCGAGAGAAGGTAGCAAGAGCCTGCGAAAATCATTAAAGGGCTCGCGAGAATATGAGCTGTATGTGAGCTGTCATCCATTATGTAAACACCTATATAAAGAGGAGAGCAGGAGAGATAAAGGGGAGGAATAATTTTGAGAGAACACTTTTAGGAAGAGAGAGATATTTTTGAGGGAGAAACTTTATTTTCTTTATCATCTTCTTCCCCTAAAACTAGATCTAGAGCTCTAGAAAATATCCATTAATGGAGATGGTAAATGTAATACCAATGTAACCTCAACAATCATAGTGAAGAATCGTGGATGTAGATCATATTGATCGAACCACGTAAAAAATCTTATGTGTCTATTTAAATTTCTAGCACTAATATTTAAAATTTAGGTGATTAATATGATTTAGATCTACAAAATATAGTGAGGGGTGTAGTGTGGGATTTCCCGCAACTACATATGCGCTAGAAGGAGGGGCGTACTTGTTGGTCCAAGAAATTTCAGAGAAATTGGTTACGGATAATGAGATATTCTACGTGATCTATGAGCTTTAAAGGCAGAAATGGAAATTCCTGGAGTTTTATGCATCTTCAAACAACAAACACATCTTAGTAATTCAGGAGGAGAGATGTAGACATGCGGAAATCGTCAAATAAAGAGCAATTAGACCTACTAAGAAGAACAGGAAAAGAAAATGAAAGAATTGAGAAGAAAGTTTAGGCGAAGAAAGAGATCCACAAATTCACAACGCGAAGAAATGTCGATCCAGCGAAGAAAAATACCAGCACTAATCCAATCAAAACCAATACCAAGAGCAGAAAAGCAAAGTTAGAGAAACAACTAGGAGTTGCTAGCGAAGAACTGAAATGGAAGACATAAAAATCATTCAATGTACGCGACAATTAAGTTCAATGCAATCAGGCTAATTCTCGCTAGAATTAATATCGGTTTGAAAATATTCAACGCCCTGCGAGCTAATAGCTCACGCGAAGAGAACGATTTACGCAAAGTAGAAGTGCGGAATCAAAACTTCATCGTCGCTTATCGGTGAGAAGTTATTATCATCCATCAATAGCGAGAAGAGATCATTTTAGACCAAAAATAAAAAGAGTTCTCAACGAACCCATAATAATAGACCTTGCGAAGAGGAAGAAAAGCTATTCTTGCGAGATTATTATATCAATGAAGAAGGAAGCCAATCCCAGTTTCATTGTTTAAAGCTTACCAAACAATAAACAAACCTTCACTGCATAAGTTCGTATGGTATCATCTCTTCGTGGCTACTCAAATATCAGAAATTAAAAAGATAAGTATTCCTTTTCTTGTTTACTTTTGCAAGTGTTTTGTTATGACCAGATCCTATATTCACTAAAAATGCTTGAAATCCAAAACACAGCCTGTTCTTAATCAAAAAATTGACTATTCCTTAAAACCATGATATAAAACGAGTTTCGTTTTGAAATTCAAAACCACCAGAACTTGATTGGATAGTAGTTTACTTGTACCAAAGTATAATATATATTTAAATCTTCGCTGGGTAACAACTTTCTTAGTTCTTCATTGGATTGTAGTTTGCTTGCAGCAAAGTATAGTTACAGGTGGAAAGATGAAGCTACACGCAAACGAAAGGATGCAGAATCTAGCGAAGTCCATCTCTTTAGATCAGTTCAAGTTCAAGAGATACAAGACAAATGATTATATGACTCATAAGACGGACGAATGAATATCAAACAACAAAATCCGAGCTACAAGTGCCAAGGAAGACAAGAGCAAACTCAACAGTGAAAATCAAACAACGACAAGTAAAGTTTAAGAAAAATGAAGAATATGAAAAGCCAGAGGATCATCCACAAAAATAAAGTAAAAATTCTTACTTGATAGCAAGCTACTGCAAAGAAATATGAAAGATGAAGGGAGGATGAGGCAACTAAGGAAGAAGTATTTCTGCGAAGTCAAGAACTTGAAGAAAGATTAGCTCGCAAGCTTAAAACCTGAGAAGTGAATATTTGACACGAAGTTAATAGTTTTTGCAAAGAGGAAGGAAAGAAGAAGGAATGACGAAAACAGAGAACAACAGGACACATCCGGTGATGAAGAAAAGTATAATGAAAGAGGCCAAGAAGCTGGCGAGGTCATCCAGTCTCATCCAGCAGTAGTAGCAGGCGAAGATAAAACTTAGTCAAGCATCCCAAATAGCACGAAAGAATGAATATGAATCAGGAAGTGAAAGAATACACCAACAGACTCAACAAAGTAGGATCGATGTCAACCAGCAACATGAAGAATTATCCAACATGACGAACAGTTAAGCCAACCTGCGAAGAAGTGTATGCGAGATTCTCAACTTCACAGAATGCAGAGATATTTCCTTCAAATATGTTCACTTCGCAAACACTACAGCAGGGAGAACTCAACTTACCAACATGGAGAAAATCGCAAGAAACAACAGAAGATAAAGGGGAATTGAAAGGAAGAGTTGCTGAAAAGGTTAAATCTTAAAACCTAAGTTGCAGGTACTATTAATGGAAACGATGATGTCTCGAAAGTTGCAGGTACTATTAATGGAAGTTCATAGGTTACGGCAAGCAGAATGAAGATAAAGAATGGCAAAGTTTAAGTAAACACAAACAACAGGGACGAAGGGAATCTTAAATTGCAAAGAAGCGAAGTCTTCGCAAGAACACAATTATATACTTGGTATGATGAGGAATAAGTTATGCAAGTTGTATTTTTGCGATCATTTCGCACACAGTAAACTAGCACAGTGGGTCGCCAGCACAGAGAATGGGTTTGAAGACGCGGGTTCGAATCTCCCCAGTCGGAAAAAAAAAAAAAAAAAAAAAAAAAAATTGCTCTTCGCAGAGGGTGTCCGTTTACTTTATACAGATGTTAAGTTCGCAAAGTCTTTGATTCTTTCGCAAGAGAGGGTTTAGCAAAGTTGGTCAGGAGGCATGAATGCAAGCAGGAGATCGCAGGATCAATTTTTGCTCTCGCACATTTATCTTTATATGAGAATGATAGAATGAATGAAAAAGATGACTGAAATGAAGAAAAGAATAGAAGAATGAATGAAAGAATGAAGACATGCAAAAATTTCGCATGAAAAATGACAAGAGATTATCAAATATCAAATGAAATTACAAAAGAGCTTATATGCGAAGAATCAATAAAATAACCGAGAATGGGACGAACCTTTATGGCGTACACCCTAGTTCGCGAATAACATTTCGTAAGAGGCAAATGTAAGACCTAAAGTGCGTCATATAAGGGGGTATCTCTCGACATGGCTCGGGGGAAGGTTACACCGCTCCCGAAGCTTGAGTCATGGAAATTTGGGGCCCATGAAAGCCTATCCTAAGAGGTACCTTGGATTCCCAACTATATATATAAGGTTATACCCTGTTCGGCGACCGAGGGTCTCTTCCAAGGAGTCGGTGTATGCTCAAGGCGCCGAGGTACACGGTTGAGCGAGTGCCCGGGATGGATGAACCTACCCTGGCCATTCTTGGCAAGTCTTGGCATATGTTGCACTCGCCCGAAGAAAACTCCACTTAGGGTGCGGTCTCGTAACCATAAACCCTATAGGTATAAGGGATAAGAGGCTGCGAAACAACTGGTTGTTGTTAAGACCGGATGGGAGGAGCTAGTCTTGTATGGCCGATGTTTCGCCTCCTTGAAGGGGCAACCAAAGGTGAGAAGATAAGGGCGGCACTCTCCATTAGGGAAGTGCCAAAAAAGACGCAAATGTCATGAGGCTTTGTTTTCGCAAGGAGACTTAGGCTTGTCATATTTGTGCGATGATCCTCTGCAGAGGCAATAATACTAACGCGAGGGTAAGACGAGATCAATGGGTCTTTACACGAAAGTGTACGGACGTCTGCGATTTCGTCACAAGACTAAATGTCATGGGGCTTTATGTTCGCAAGGATATCTAGGCCTGTCATATTGTCGCAACTAAAACATCCTGCAGAGGCAAAAATACTTGGAAAATGATAAGGCAAGATCAATGGGTCTTTACATGCAAGTGTAAAGACGTCCTGCGATTTTGTCGCGATGAAAGGTGGCAGGGGAAGACCTCTAATTAGGGAGGTCTAACTTGGAATACCACACAAAAATGATAAGGCAAGGTCAATGGGCCATTGCATGAAAATGTAAAGGCGGCTCGCGACCTCGTCGCAACAAGAAGAGATAAAATAAAGACTACCGAAATGATAAGGCGAGAAAAGTAGGTTTTTCCTTTCATGGAGATACCTGCGACCTTGTCGCAATGATAAAATTCAACGTAAAGCAATGAAGAGATTATACTATTGCATGAGCACAACGCAGGAGATAGAGGAAAGATAAGAATGAAGAAATAACTCACTCATTCAACACTTTTTCAACGATTCTACCTTCGTAGATAAAGAACAAAGGCAACAATGGATTACCGAAAAAACATTTTATGTTCTTTATTTTCTCGGCAAGAATCATTTCCAAAGAAGATGTTTACTAATGAACAACAAGAATCCTCACCAAAAATGGAATAATGACTTCGCATGAACAGAGACAATACTTCTTATACTTCAAGGATTAATATTTCTTATCCACTTCGCGAAGTTTCGAACTTCGAAAGAATAGAGCATAGCATGAGGCAAAGAACATGGAGCGAGAGTTTCGCATGATGGATTCGCAATACTTCTTACATTTCGAGGATTAAGTACTTCATATACTTCTTCAAGGATACTTCATACTTCGCATAATTCGAGAAACGATACTTCATATATACTTCTCAAAGCTTCGGAACTTCGCAAAAGAATAGAGGCAAGTACGTACTTTTCAAGAAAAATATTCTTTCGCTCGTTCCCTCATCAACAAAGATCAAAGATTACTACGACAACGGATTTTTCCTTAAAGATCGCTCTTCAAGCAATATTCAAGGAAAAAGAGGCAAGATGTAGGATTCAAATATCGCACAACATATTCTCTTAGCGTGCGAGATTCAATTATTTTCTTAACTCGCGAGAGTGTCTCTAGAGAAGGTAGCAAGACTCGCGAGAGTGTCTCGAGAGAAGGTAGCAAGACTCGCGAGAGTGTCTCGAGAGAAGGTAGCAAGGCTCGAGAGAGTGTCTCGAGAGAAGGTAGCAAGACTCGAGAGAATGTCTCGAGAGAAGGTAGCAAGAGCCTGCGAAATCATTAAAGGGCTCGCGAGAATATGAGCTGTATGTGAGTTGTCATCCATTATGTAAACACCTATATAAAGAGGAGAGCAGGAGAGAGAAAGGGGAGGAATAATTTTGAGAGAACACTTTTAGGAAGAGAGATATTTTTGAGGGAGAAACTTTATTTTCTTTATCATCTTCTTCCCCTAAAACTAGATCTAGAGCTCTAGAAAATATCCATTAATGGAGATGGTAAATGTAATACCAATGTAACCTCAACAATCATAGTGAAGAATCGTGGATGTAGATCATATTGATCGAACCACGTAAAAAATCTTATGTGTCTATTTAAATTTCTAGCACTAATATTTAAAATTTAGGTGATTAATATGATTTAGATCTACAAAATATAGTGAGGGGTGTAGTGTGGGATTTCCCGCAACTACAGCGATCATCTGATAAGTGCAAGCATTTTTTCAACATACTTAAAAAGGGAGCGAAATTTAGATGGACAGATGAATGTGAAAAGGCGTTACAAGGAATAAAAGAACATCTAATGGATATATCAATCTTACAAAAAGCGAGCCGGGGAAGAATTACTAATTTACCTCGCGACAACCTCGCATGCACTAAGTGCGATATTATTGCGAATGGACGTAGGTGTGGAAAAACCAATCTATTACATCAAAAAACATTCAATACCGCAGAGAAAAATTATTCAAAAATTGAAAAATTAATTTTGGCATTAGTTTACGCAACGTTTAAACTTCGCATCTACTTCGAAGCACACACGGTAAAGGTAATGACAAAAGTACCAATTGAGTCAGTAATGAAAAATTCAAAAAGGTCAGGAAGAGTTGAAAGATGGAATGCTCAAGTAAGTCATTGCAAACTCAAATATGAAGTGTTATCCTCACCCAAATCACAAGTTGTTGCAGACTTTTTAGCAGAATTTCCATTGGAAGAGGATGAAGCAGTGGAAGAAATGATGGATATAGAAGAAGAACATGGAAATCCAAGGGATTTATTAACTGAGCCAAACAGATGGGAAATATTGGTAGATGGATCGTCAAATGGAGAAGGTAACGAAATTGGGATCATTATAATCTCGCCAGAAGGCAATAAAATGGCTTTTTCTTTCAGATTGGAATTTGCATCTACCAACAATGAAACAGAGTATGAAGCTATAATACATGCTTTGCGATTTGCAATAGAGATGAAGTTGGAGAATGTAAGAATCACCGGTGATTCCCAGTTAGCTATTCGCCAGATAAAAGAAGAATATAGTACAAATGAACCATCCATGAAAAAATACAAAAAACTTGTTGAAGAATTATCGGCGAAGATACCAAAAATAAAATGGAGACACATATCAAGAAGAGACAATAGACTCGCGGATGCTTTTGCTTTTATATCAAGTATGATGATAGATCCATCTGCGAGATGCATAAAAATACAGACACTTCTATCACCATCAATCAACAAAGAGGAAGAGGAAGAAGCAGAAGTAATGCTCATAGAAGATGAAACACAAAGACCCCATTGCAAGGATTGGAGGACAGAACTTCGTGCTTATCTAATGAAAGGAGAAACACCAAGAAATAGATTAGAGATGCACAAATTAAAAAGCCGTGCAACAAATTATGAATTAAGAGACGGGGTATTGTACCGAAGATCCTTTAATGGACCCTCGCTAAAATGTTTAACACGAAAAGAAGGAGAAGCAGTGTTAAAAATGTTACATAGTGGGGATGCTGGCAATCATAGTAGCGGAAGGTCTTTAGCACATAAGGCAAAAATGCAAGGCTATTATTGGCCATATATGCATGAAGATGCGAAACAAATATCAAGACGTTGCGAAGATTGTCAAAGGCACGGAAAGAAAATACATGCACCAGGAGCACCATTAACCTCTTCAACAAGTGTATGGCCTTTTGGAAAGTGGGGATTAGATATTGTAGGACCATTTTTACAGTGCAGGGCGGAGGAGATATCGATTATCGCTACAGATTATTTCACAAAGTGGGCAGAAGTAAAAGCGGTACAACACATTCGCGATAAAGATATTTTTACTTTCATATTCGAAAACATAATATGCAGATTTGGAATTCCAGCACAGTTGGTATCTGACAATGGGAAACAGTTTGAGCGACAAAATATAGAATTGCTTCTTAATGCATTTCAAATAAAATGTGGGAAGTCAACTCCTTTATACCCGCAAGCCAATGGACAGGCGGAAGCAACAAATAAAACAATCGCAGATATACTAAAGAAGAAGTTAGAAGGACATAATAGGGCATGGTGTGAACAAGTATAGAATGCAGTATGGGCTTACAATACAACAAGGAGAGAAGCTACGGGAATGTCACCATTTTGTCTAACCTATGGAGTTGAAGCTGTACTTCCGACAGAAGTTATTATTCCAACAACAAAGAGAGAAGCTTGGGAGAAAAATCTTAGTGCGGGTAACATTTTAGTTAAATTAGATGAATTAGAAGAAAATAGAGAAAGAGCACTACAGCATATGGAGAATTATCAGCGAAGATTGGCCAGAGAATATAACAAACGTGTCAAGACTCGCGAATTTCAACCAGGTGATATGGTATTGCGAGAAACACCAATATATAAGCGAGAAAGTGGTGGCAAGTTGGCAAAAAAGTGGGATGGACCTTATATCATCAAGGACATAGTTGGAACAGGGGCATACAGGTTAATGGATCCTGAAGGTAAAGATGTGGGCCAAAGATTGAATAGACCGTGGAATATATTATATCTCAAGAAATATGATCCATAGAAGATGGAAGGGAAATAATAGGTTGCGAAATATTGAATGGATGAAATTAAATGAATTCATATGAAAAGTTCTTGCGACAGATTGATTGCGAAATTGCATAAAATAAAGAAGGAATGTGCGAATATCTCGCAAATAAAATAACAAGAGATAATAAAAAATGAATAATTGAACGAATTGACAGATGTAGGATCAGAATATCGCGACAACAACAATTCGCGAAGGCAACCGATAACAACATTGCGAGTGAGTCGCAGACGATTAATATGAATGACGCACTGGATGACGATAGGAAGATATGAAATCTGGCGAAAGTTAAGAAGTGTCGCGAATACGAATACTTGTACGCCTGCGACACTTCGCGAGACATTCCCGAAAATAAAGGACAGCTTAGCTGTCATTCACTATGTATTACCCTATATAAAGGGATGAGTGAATCTGTTGTAAAGGGGGGTTCTTTTTGGATTGGAAAGCAAGTCATTAGGAGAGAGAAACAGAGCGAATGTTAGTAAGATCTTAAGTGTAATTCCATTTTCCTGTGTAAACATTTTAAGAAAATTATTAATAAATATTCATAATTGTTCATCTATTATCTTCTGAATGGATTAGTTAAACAAAATATAGAGAGGGGTGTATTGTGGGATTTCCTGCAACTACATATTGGCGCTAGAAACTTGTGAACTGAAAAAAAATTGGCTTAGAGATTTGGAAGAATTTGAATGCGATAATTTTCAAAAGATTTACTAAAAGAGAAATGGCTAGAAGAAGAAATGTACTTGAACAACTTTGTGAGAAGAAGTGGAAGACTTGCTTTGGAGAAAGGAGAATTGAACAAGGAGAATCGTCAAGGGTGAATATGAGAAATGATGAAGAAAATCATGTTCGACGTTTAATTCCTCCGATAACAAATGAAACCGTGGATTACGATAGAGTAAGTGTACATACTTGGAGGTCGAATTCGAGGATGAAAGGGAAGAAGAGCAGCAGTTGATGAATAACGGACAAGAAGGAGGAGACCAAGAAATGAATCTAGGAAATGAAGAAATCACGGCATTGGAAACATTGAGACAAACAATACATGAAGAAAGGCGACTAGAGGCAGAAGAGCGAGCAAATTTGACAAGACAAAATCATGAATTAAGAATGGAAAATATGAGATTGCAAAATAGAAGATCGAGAAGCACTGCGAGATCGAGTTCAAGATCGACTAGGGAAGAAAGAAGGAGAGCCTTACCAACAGAAATTACAGAGGTAGAAAACCAACGGGAAGCACAAAATCTCAGATCAGAACATCACGAAAGAAGAGAAGACGCAGAAGATCGTTATATTCCCCATCCCGAGAATTTCCAAGATGAGCAGAGTGAAGAAAATCAGGGAGCTAGGCGATTTCAGGGGCCAAATGATCCAAATTGGCAAATGAAGGAAGAGCAATCTTGCACGGAAGAGAAGCATTGAGAAGGCAAAAAGAGATTGTGGACGACATTGAGAAACATTATGCTGAACAAGCACGCTTAGCCCGAGAGAGAGAGAGAGTAAGAGCAGAAGTGGAAAACCAAGAATTGGAAGAAGCAATCCGACAAAATAATCACGACAACCGAGAAAGGAGGCGAGCACAAAATCGTGTCAATAGAAATACCAATGGAGAATACGAAAGGATGCGAGAGGAGAGTTGATAGAGAACCCGGAAGAGAGAACGATAGATATAATGGTGTGCGGGTTGATGAAAGATACGAAGGAGAAAGTCGCAGAGAAAGGAGAGAAGAAAATAGTGAACAAGAAGGTCAAAACGGGCATGAACGTAGGAGGCGAGAGGCGAGCTAAAAAGACCAAACGAGAATCAAATCCTGAGGAAAATGAGCAAATCTTGAAAGAATTGGCGAAATGAGAAAATTGTTAAATAGTAGGAAGGAAGGAGGAAGAAGACAGGTTGGATGAAGCCATCGCGAGAAGCTGCGAAGACTCCTTTCACAATAGAAGTACAAATGGGAGGAATACCACCTAAATGCAATCTGCCCGCATTAACCAACATTTTCGATGGAACAACCCATGCGATACAACACATCAAGGCTTATATGAGATGTATGTTACAATGGGAGAATCATGATGCCATATTGTGCAAATACTTCGCATCAAGCTTAATTGGAGAAGCACAAATGGTTTGAAGGATTACCGAGAAACACAATCTCATCATTCAACCATTTACAAACTATTTTCTTGGGAGCGTATATAAGTAACAATTCCACGCGACCGGGAATTGAAGATGTATTCGGATTGAAACAAAGAGTTGGCGAGAGTTTAAGACATCGACAATGAGATGGAGAACAATGTGCGGTGAAATGGCCGGAAGGGTAGAGGAAAGATATCTCATTTTATCATTTGTAAATGCTCTGTTCGCAACAAGTTTGTTATACATTCAAATATTCAGAATTAAAAATACGATTACAATGGCTGAGCTGCGAGAACTCCAAGAAGAATACATTGTTTTGGAGGAAAGACAAAATGAAACGGAATCATACCCAGTTGCGAATACAAGTTCGAACGCTGCGAATGCAAGTTTATTACCAAAATTTTTAAACTCAGTGGCGACCACTTCGCAAGGGCAACCGGAAAACAGGTGATGATGGACAATGAGAAAATAGTGGCTATGGGGAGCCGAGATCAGGAGGAGTTTGATAGAGAAAGGAACTACTACAACCGCGGCAACAATAATAAAATTCAGAGATTAGATCATATGCAAGAAACTTATGGAGGACGAAGGCATAATAACCATGGAGGGCCAAGAAATCGCAGAGTGGTATGGGAAGAGATCAGAATGCCACCACTAAATGCTAGTGTGGAAAAAATTTGGGAAGCTATACTTGTAATGGAGGACGTACCACCACCATGGAATGCAGGGAGTGAACCACCACCAAGTGACGAAGTCATGAATATTGTTCTTACCATCGCTTTCATGGACATCTAACAAATGACCTGCAAAACATAAAGAGAATCATTCTCGAATGATTGATCGAGGAAAGTTGACTCATTTTCTAAAAGATGAAGAGAAAGGGAAGCAAGTACTAACAACATCACCATCAGAAGTGCAAAGAACAGTTTCGAAGAAGGGAAAAGAAGCATTCGTAATAGAAGTGGGAACAAAGGCCAAAAATCTATTTTGCAATTCTATCGTTCATTCATATCGTACAATTGAAGATTTTCACGATAACGTGCTTAGTAGAGTATATGCAAGAGATTTTCATAACAAAGAGGTGATGAACCTGGCGAGAAAGTCGCAATTGAAAGATTGGCAGCTAAAAATTATTTCTTTCTCCGCGAGACGAAGTACCCAAAGGAAGAGAAGCACATGATAGCCCGTTGGTGGTGCGACTAGACATTAATCCAAGACCGAGTTGATGAAGATGACGAAGCGAGAAAATTGTTGGGCAATCAATAGAATCCTAATAGATCTTTGGAAGTTCGGTGAATATTCTGTTTTACCATACTTATAAGACTATGGGTGGAGAGGATGAAAATTTGATTCCTTCAACGTACAAAATCTACGGTTTTAACGGCACAGCGAACAAACCTAAAGGAGAGGTTCACATGAGGATACCTTTACAAGGATTATCATCTGACATTTTATTCTGCGTGGTTGACGTGGAATCTCCTTATAACGCATTAATTGGGCGACCATGGCTGCACGAAATCTTGGGAGTAGCATCAACATACCATCAATGTATAAAGTTTCCCCATCCAAATGGTATTGGAATTATAAAGGGAGATTAGAAGGAAGGTCAGAAATGTTATGAGGTTGACGTAGAGAGTTGCGAAGAGAGAAATGCTAAAAGGAAAGGTTGGAAACAGAATATCAAAGATGAACAGAGAGAAAAGAGAAGCGATGGTGGATACTATAGAGATAAGAAATGAAGAAGCATCGCGAAGTGCCGCAAGAATAGGCGAATGTTACGATCTTTGCAAAAATAATTGGTTGTAGTTCATCGCGAAGTGCCGTAGAAACATCACGAAGTGTCGCAGATGAATGCATGGAAGCGAAGAAACGTTACGATGGAAAGGAGTCCTTCAAGGATTGGGATAACGCCTCGAGGCAAAGAGTACAATGAACAAAAGGCATAAAAAGTAAACCCTAATGGTCTGTGATAAGTAATCGACAAAGATATATCAAAGGCAAGACAAAGAAGAAATGATATGTGAGAATTTCGACAAGAAGAATGTACAAGAATCCGAGAGAAAAATGAATGAAACAGCATTGTGCGATGTCTTCGCAAATTAAATATCGAGACTGACAATTAAATATGAATGATTGAATGATTTAACAACAATGAATGAGTAAATGAATGGGACGAACCTTTATGGCGTACACCCTAGTTCGCGAATTACATTTCGTAAGAGGCAAATGTAAGACCTAAAGTGCGTCATATAAGGGGGTATCTCTTAACATGGCTCAGGGAAAAGGTTACACCGCCCCTGGAACCTGGGTCATGCAGATTTGGGGCCCATGAAAGCCTATCCGGAAGAGGTACCTTGGATTCCCAACTATATATGTAGGTTATACCCTGGTTGGGCGACCGAGGGTCTCTTTCAAGGAGTCAGCATATGATCAAGGCGCCGAGGTACCCGGTTTGAGTGAAGAGTGCGGGGAGCATGGAACTTCCTTACCACTCTTGACAAGTCTTGGCGCATGCTGCACTCGGCCCGAAGAAAACTCCACTTAGGGTGCAGCCTTGTAACCATAAACTCAATAGGTATAAGGGATAAGAGGCTGCGAAAACAAATGGTTGTTGTTAAGACCGGATGGGAGGAGCTAGACTTGTATGGCCGATGTACGCCTCCTTGAAGGGGCAACCAGGGAGATGATAAGGGCGGCACCCTCCATTAGGGAGCTGATAAGTGCCAAAGACGCAAATGTCACGAGGCTTTGTTTTCGCAAGGAAACTTAGGCTTGTCATATTTGTGCAATGATCCTGCAGAGGCAATAATACTAACGCGAGGGTAAGACGAGATCAATGGGTCCTTACATGCAAGTGTAAAGACGTCCTGCGATTTCGTCGCAAGACGACAATGTCATGGGGCTTTACTTTCGCAAGAAAATTTAGGCCTGTCATATTGTCGCAAGCAAAATATCCTGCAGAGGCAAAAATACTTGAAAAATGATAAGACAAGGTCAATGGGTTTTTACATGCAAGTGTAAAGACGTCCTGCGATTTTGTCGCAAGACGGCAATGTCATGGGGCTTTATGTTCGCAAGAATATTTAGGCCTGTCATATTGACGCAAAAATGAGGGGTGGCAAAATAAGACCTTTAACTAGGAAGGCAAAATAAGACCACACAAAAATAATGATAAGGCAAGATCAATGGGTCATTACGTGAAAATGTAAAGATGTCCTGCGATCTTGTCGCAATGATGAATTTCAACATAAATAAAGATAATGGAAAACAAAATAGCAATTATTAAATACCAAAAATTATACTCATTGAAAGAAAGAGTAGTAATAAGCAGATGAACACATCAAAAAGATGATTGAAGTACATAAAGAAGTAACAGTACAAGATAAAAGATTACAAGAGAAAGTCAATTCTCAAATATCAGTTTTTTTCACCGAAGGAGATATCTTGGGCTTTCTTGACAACTTTATCCATATTTTCGCCAGTTATTATATTTCCACCCGATCCTCCCTCACCCGATCATCATTGACAATTTTACTAGGAGGGGTTGTCTCTTCATTTGCGATCTCTTCGCCACTATTGTAGTCAAAATCGCTGTCAGGAGAATTAGGAACTTCATCGTCACTTACTTCCAGAGGTTCGACACATACAGGATCAAGAGATTTAGATAGTAGAACATCATTCACAAGAACTTCGGCCTTAAGATGAAATTGACGAAGGAGTGCTTTCTGATGATTTCTACTCTCAATATCTTTACAGTCAGACATATAATCGAATCTTCTTTCTGCACGATCGCGAGAGCGAGCAAGGGAAGCAGTGAGTATTCCATTTTCTTTGCGAATTTTTGAATAGTCAGACTTTAGAGTGGCAATAGAAGAATGAAGATTTTTCTCAAAGATCTACAAAAGAAAAGAACATAGAAAATTATTGATTTTGGACTTCGCAAGGAAAATATCACAAGATAATAAATAAATATATTAAGGTAGTCAAATAATATGACTACCTTCCTTCTGCGAGGTAAGATATTGGATTAAAGCCGAACAACTATTCTCCAAATGATCCATGGCATTGTCAAAATTATCTCCAATTAAACCATTCAGTCGAGATCACAAGCTTTTTTCGTTAGAAACAAGTAAGGCATTTTCTTTCGCAAGGGAAGAGTTGGACTTTTCTAACTTGGAACATTGATCCTTGAATTGGTTTCCCTTTACACTTAAGATTATTCTACCCTGAATAAGTTTATCCTTCTCGGCAGTAACTTCTTCAAGTTGATTTCTCAACGAGCAAAGAGATTGTTCTTGTTCTTTACATAATTTTTGACAAACATCAGACTTTTGCGAGTAAATCGCTACCTTATTTAACAGAGTTCGCTTCTCTTGAGAAAGAATTCCATTCTCATCTGATAAAGTTTCCAACTCCATATTAGCTTTAGTCAAAGAGTAAGAGAGGCGAGATAATTCATTACTTAATGAGCCTTGTTCTTGTACTAAGTCAACATTTTCTTTAGAAAGATTATCTATTTGATCAACAGAGTATGTATGAAGATTATCTAATTGGTTATATTGCTCCATCCAAGCATCTCTATCAACTCGAACTTCTTCAACAGTAGATTCCAACTGGTATATCTCCATTTTTCGCTTCTGGTTTAAAGCTTGAAGGGAGAACAAGGGCTCTTGGTTCAATAAAAAATATATATATATATATATACAGAGGTGAGAGTATACCTTTCAATTCTTCATTCTTCTTGCGAAGATTATCACGATCCAGCGAAACATTTTGAAGTTTTTGATTCTCAAGTTGGAGAATATTACACTTTGCAGTCATAGCTTGGAGATCATTCTTCAAAATATTAATTTCTTGTTCCAAAGATGTTTGCGAAATTCTATTAGGGCCAAGGTGTTTGCTCAAAATCTCGCAGACATCAGATTTGATAGGATCGACAGAATTCTTCTTGGCATCGTTCACAATATCTGATAGAACTTTGAAGGCCACATCTATTCCTTCCAAATTTTCTTTAGTAAGAGGGATTTGCTCAGATAAGGAAGTAACGGCGATAGAAGAAGGAAGAGATGAGTCATCTTTTGTTAAAGGAATATCATGAGAAGAGGAAATCTCATGAAGATTAATGACTTGAGAAATGGTAGAGGCATTGACAATGGAAGAAGAAATAGGCTCATTCGCAATGGGACTGTTATGAGGGATTTGATCTATGAGAAATTCAGGCATATGAGTGTTATCATCAACGGTATTTTCGCAAGAAGAAGCAGTAGGATTATCTTGTGAAGATTTCCCAGTAGGAGTTGTAAGTTTGAATATATGAAAGGAAACAGCAGGTGCAACAGGTTTAGAACGGCGAGGCTTCTTGGGGGACTTATCAACATTTTTGTCATCCTGCGAATTACAAGTTAAATAAGAAACAGAGGCAACAATATTGTTATTAAAAGAGTAAATGTTTCTTAAAATACCTTGCTATTCGCATGCTTTCTTTTAGTGGCAGTAGATTTCGGTTGCGAGCCCATGGAGATATTAGGGTTCACAATGGTGAACTTGGTGCTAGATTTGTTCTTGCTAAAACAAAAATGGCAGGGGAGTCATTAAAAGAAGAACAATATCAGAATAAAACAACTTCAATAAGAGAGATCAATCACAAAATGATCAAATTCAGCAAAATTAACAAACCTTGATGGCTCCATAGAAACATTAGCAGAAGAATAGTAACAGAAAAATGATGAAGAAGACGATGAAGAAAAAACAGCAGAAAAAAGTTGCAGACGATGAAGAAGACGAAGTAAAAGAAAAGAAATGCTTTCACAAGGAATTCTCCTTTAAATAGACGAGAAAAGAGTAACCGGATAACATTAAATGTGCCGGTAAAAACGGAAATTTTAGATATGTGTAAACAGTCATTCCTAAATTCACGGAATCTTGTCGGCAAAAAATTGATGGAAAACAAACGATTGCGGCATTTCAAAATATTGGTTCTCATGACATTCTCTTCTTCGCAGAGAAGACATGAGAAGAGGCAAGATGTAGGATCAGAATATCGCAACATCAATACTTCGCGAGATCAATAAACAACAACATTACGAGGGCGTCGCAGAAGAGTAATATAAATGACGCAATGAATGACGACAACCAAAACACGAGAAAGGTGTGAAGACCTAGCGAAGTGTAGTTGCAGGAAATCCTACACTACACCCCTCACTCGAATTTGCTTAATCAATCCATTTGAAGATGAATAATAATGTGTTTTATTAATTGTTTTCTTGAAAGGTTTACAAAGAAATGTAGAACAGAGCTAAAGAAATTACAATCACTCTTAATTTTCTCTCTCCTAATGACTTGCTTAACAATTCAAAAAGAATCCTCCCCCTACAACAGACTTACTCGACCCTTTATATAGGGTATTACATAGTGGATGACAGCTAAGCTGTCCTTTATTTTCGGAATCGACTCGCGAATCCTCGCGAATGTGTAACTTCTTGTCCTCGCGACACTCCTAAATCTCGCCAAGTCTTCACACTTTCCTCATGTTCGATTTGTCGTTATCTATTACGTCATTTATTTACCTCCATGCGACTCCTTCGCGACGATCATTTATTAATCTCGCGAAGTATTGGAGTTGCGATATTCTGATCCTACATCTTGCCTCTTTTTCCTTGAATATTGCTTGGAGAGCGATTTTTAAGGAAAAATTTGTTACTGTGGTGATCTTTGACATTTGTTGATGAAGGAACGAGTGAAAGAATACTGGACTTGAAAAGTACGTACTTGCCTCTATTCTTTTGCGAAGTTCCGAAGCTTTGCGAAGTGAGCAAGAAGCACTATCTCTTGAAGTATGCGAAGCATGAAGTATTCATGAAATAGTATAAAAAATCTCTTCAATTTGATTCCTTGAATTTAGGGATAACCGTTTACACGTGTCTAAAATTACTCTTTTTACCGGTATATTTAATGTTATCCGGTCACTCTTTTTCTTCTATTTAAAGGAAAATCTCCGTGAAAAGCATTCTTTCTCTTCTTCTCTATCTTCCTCATCGTCGTCTGCAATTATTTCCTGCTGTTCATCTTCATCACCTCCTTTTTTTGTCTTTACGCTATTGTTTTCATGGCATCCAGGTTCGTTAATTTTATTGATTTTGACTATTCTCTTGATTGATCTTCCTTATTGAAATTACTTCATCTTGATTCTATTCTTCTTTTGATATTTCTTCCGCCATTTTTTGTTTTAGCAAGAATAAATCCAGTTCTAAGTATACCGTGGTGAACCCTAACATCCCTACGGGTTCACAACCAAAATCCTCTTCGCAACTGAAGTCTCTCGCTTCCAAAAAACAACCTGCGAGTAGTAAGGTATTTTAGAAATATTTACTCCTTTAATAGCAATTTTGTTGCCTCTGTTTCTCAATTGATTTATTATTCGCAGGATGATAAGAATGATGATAGATCTCCCAAAAGGTTTCGCCATAATAAACCTGATGCTCCTGCCCTACTCCTAATGTTTCCTTTTCTTCACAAGATTCAAACTTTCTACTTTCCCTAAGATAATATCTTATCAGGATAAATCAATCCCCGAATTTTCTCGTGAATGAAATTCTTCAGACGTGCCTCTCCCCACTTTTACTTTTGTCTCGCCCCCACCTATTGATCAGGTTTCTCCAACTGGCGATCTTATAACCATGGGTGATTCAAATTTTCCTTCTTCCTCTACTATTTCTTCTTCCTCAACATCTATCTCTCTTACCAAAGAAAATTTGGAAGGGATGGATATAGCTTTTAGAATTTTATCAGATACCATGAATGATGTTAAGAAAGCCTCAACTGATCCCACCAGATCTAGTGTTTACGAATCTTTGGGTAAATATTTTGGTTCCGATACGATATCGCAAATATCCTTGGAACAAGAAATTAAGACTTTGAAGAATAGTCTTCATAATACTTTGCTGGACCGCGATAACCTTCGCAAGAAAAATGAAGAACTAAAAGGTATCTCTCCTCCCCACCTTTTTTTTTTTTTTTTTTTTTTTTTTTTTTTTTTAAACTTGGTTCGCCTCTCAAGTTTTGCACCAGAAACGTAAGATGGAGATATATCAATTGGAATCTATTGTGGAAGAAACTCGAACGGAAAGAGACGCCTGGATGGAGAAATATAACCGTTTAGATAACCTCCATACATTTTCTATGGATCAAATAAATAATCTTTCTCAAGAAAACATCTGCTTAGTTCAAAATCAAGAATTATTAAGTAATGAAGTGTCGCGTCTCTCATATACTTTGAATAAATCTAATTTGGAGTTGGAAACCTTATCAGATGAAAATGGAACTTTATCTCAAGAGAAGCGAGCTTTATTGGATAAGGTGGCGATATCCTCGCAACAACTTGATGCTTGTAAAAAAGCATTGAATGAGCAAGAACAGTCTATCCGCCTCTTGAAGAATAAACTTGAAGATACTACCATTTGAAAGAGATAAGATTATTCAGAATAGAATAAATCTAAGTGTTAAAACAAACCAACTCAAGGATGATTATACCAAGTTAAAAGAATCCCATTCTTCCCTTGCGAAGCAAAATAAGTTATTGATTTCTAACGAAAAGAGTTTGCGTTCGCGGTTAAAAGGTCTTGTCGGTGATGGTTTTGATAATGCCATGGAAAATTTGGGGAATAATTGCTTGGCCCTTACTCAATATCTTATCTCACGTAAAGGAAGGTAGTCATAAGATTTGATTGCCTTATCCATCATTTTTCTTTTCTAATTGTATATACCACTTTCCATTTTATAATTTTAATGTCTTTCTTTACTCTTGCAGAGTCTGAGAAAAATCTTCATTCTTCTCTATCTACTTTGGAAGCGGCGCATGCTAAGATTCGTAAGGAAAATGCAACTCTAGTTTCTTCCCTTGCCCAATCTCGCGACCGAGCCAGAAGGAGATTTAACTACCTTAATCATCTTAAAGATATCCAGAGTAGAAATCAACATAAGGCACTTCTTCGTCAATTTCATCCCAAAGCAGAAGTTTTTGTGAATGATATTTTACTTTCTAAATCCCTTGATCCTGTCTCTGTTGAACCTTTGGAAGTTGAAGATGATGAAGTACCCAACTCTCCTGATAGTGATTATGATTATGAAAGCTGCGAAGATCTCGCTAATAATGAAGTTATCAATAAGGAACCTTGCGAAAAAATCTCTGATGAAAACCCTTCAACTGGCGAGGGTGAAACTGACAAGATTGTTGAAGAATCTTTACCATCTCCTTCAGCTGAAAATATTGATATAGAGAATTAAACTGCTTTGTAACCTTGTTGAATTTTCCTTTTTGATTGCAAAAGATTAAATCCTGTGTTGAATGAATCATTTAGTTTCTCTTTCCTTCTAATTATAAGAACTCATTTCGCCCCCTTATCAAGCAATTCCTTTATTTTCTATTAAGTCTTTTGTTGTACTCTCACAAGCATTGCCTCAGTCTCATTATTATTTATATGTTTCGCAAGCTTATCATTTAATCATTTTCTCAAGCTCGCAAGCTTAGCATGTAATCCTCCTTGCGATGAAAAGATCTCAATTACCTATATTCAAAATGTTTAAAGATCTTTCTTGAATGTTGCCATTGCGACAAGATCGCAGGACGTCTTTACATTTTCATGTAATGATCCATTGGTCTTGCCTTATCATTGTTTGTGTGGTCTTATTTTGCCTTCCTAAGTAAAGGTCTTATTTTGCCACCCCTCATTGCGACAAGATCGCAGAACGTCTTTACATTTTCATGTAATGACCCATTGACCTTGTCTTATCATTTTTTAAGTATTTTTGCCTCTGCAGGACATTATATTTGCGACAATATGACAGGTTTAAATGTTCTTGCGACCATAAAATCCCGTGACATTGTCGTTTTTGCGACGAAATCGCAGGACATTCTTACACTTTCATGTAAAAACCCATTGATCTCGTCTTACCCTTGCGTTAGTATTATTGCCTCTACAGGATCATTGCACAAATATGACAAGCCTAAATTCTCTTGCGAAAATAAAGCCTCATGACATTTGCGTCTTTTGACACTTATCAGCTCCCTAATGGAGGGTGCCGCCCTTATCTTCTCCCTGGTTGCCCCTTCAAGGAGGCGTACATCGGCCATACAAGACTAGCTCCTCCCATCCTGGTCTTAACAACAAGCGATTGTTTTCGAGCCTCTTATCCCTTATACCTATAGGGCTTATGGTTACGAGACTGCACCCTAAGTGGAGTTTTCTTCGGGCCGAGTGCAGCATGTGCCAAGACTTGTCAAGAGTGGTAAGGAAGTTCCATGCTCCCCGCACTCTTGACTCAACCGTGTACCTCGGCGCCTTGGTCATACGGCGACTCCTTGGAAGAGATCCTCGGGCGTCCAACCGGGTATAACCTTATATATATAGTTGGAAATCCAAGGTATCTCCACCGGATAGGCTTTCATGGGCCCCAAATCTCCATGACTCGGGTTCCGGGAGCGGTGTAACCTTTCCCCTGAGCCATGTCAAGAGATACCCCCTTATATGACGCACTTTAGGTCTTACATTTGCCTCTTGCGAAATATCATTCGCGAACTAAGGTGTACGCCATAAAGGTTCGTCCCATTCACTCACTCATTCATATTTGTTAATTCATTAAAGCATTCATTCTGTTTGCGAAGCTGTCGCACAATCTTGCTTTATTTCCTTTGATCTCGCAACCTATCTCATCGCAAAAAAACATTACATCACAAATTCATTCCATTTCTCCCATCTTCTATGGGTAATATTTTTTAAGATATAACCTATTCCATGGCCTATTTAGTTTTTGCCCTACATCTTTGCCTTCAGGATCCATTAATCTATATGCCCATGTACCAACTATCTCCTTGATGATATAAGGTCCATCCCATTTTCTTGCCAGCTTGCCACCATTTTCTCGCTGATATATTGGTGTTTCTCGCAACACCAAGTCACCTGGCTGAAATTCACGTATCTTGACACGCTTGTTATATTCTCTGGCCAATCTTCGCTGATAATTCTCCATATGTTGTAGTGCTCTCTCTCTTTTCTCTTCTAATTCATCTAACTTGATTAAGATGTTACCCGCACTGAGATTTTTCTCCCAAGCTTCTTTCTTTGTAGTTGGAATCTTAACTTCTGTCGGGAGTACACCCTCAACTCCATATGTTAAACAAAAAGGGGACATGCCTGTAGCTTCTCTTCTAGTTGTATTATAAGCCCATACCGCATTGGGTACTTGTTCGCACCATCCTTTATTGTATCCTTCTAACTTTTTCTTCAATATGTCTGCGATTGTTTTATTTGTCACTTCTGCTTGACCATTAGCCTGCGGGTATAGAGGAGTTGATTTCCCACATCGTATCTGAAATGCATTAAGCAGTAATTCTATATTTTGTCCTTCGAACTGTTTCCCATTGTCAGATACCAACTGTGCTGGAATCCCAAATCTGCATATAATGTTCTCAAATATGAAAGTAAAAACATCCTTATCGCGAATATGTTGTACCGCTTTCACCTCTGCCCATTTTGTGAAATAATCTGTAGCGACGATTAAATATCTTCTCTGTCCGTTCTGGTAAAAATGGTCCTACAATGTCTAAACCCCATTTTCCAAATGGCCAGACACTTGTTGAAGAATTTAACGGAGCTCCTGGTGCATGTATTTTCTTCCCATGCCTTTGGCAATCCTCGCAACGCCTTGACACTTGTTTCGCGTCCTCATGCATATATGGACAATAATAGCCCTGCATTTTTGCTTTATGTGCTAAAGATCTTCCACCGCTATGATTACCAGCATCCCCACTATGCAACATCTTCAATATGATTTCCCCTTCCTTTCTTGTTAAGCATCTAAGTGAAGGCCCGTTAAAAGATCGTCTGTATAGCACTCCATCTCTTAATTCATAATTTGTTGCACGGCTTTTTAATTTATGTGTCTCTAATCTATTTCTTGGTGTTTCTCCTGTCATCAAATATGCATGAAGCTCTGCTCTCCAATCTTCTTCGCAAAGTGTTTGTGTTCCATCTTCTACTACCATTACATCGGTTTCTTGTTCTTCTTCTTTGTCAATCGACGGCATCAAAAGTGTTTGTATTTTAATATTTCTCGCAACCGGATCTGTCATCATACTTGATATAAAGGCAAAAGCATCTGCGAGTCTATTATTTCTCCTTGATATATGTCTCCACTTTATTCTTGGTATCTGTATCGACAACTCGTGTAGTAGCAGGATTTCCCACACTACACCCCTTACTCGATTTTGCTTAATTAATCCATTGAAAGATGTAAGATCAAGAATATTTATTGATTGAATTCATGAAACGTTTACATAGGAAAATAGAATTACACTTAGAAATTAAAGCATGCTTAAACTTTCTCTCTCCTAATGACTTGCCCAACAATTCCAAAGAGATCTCTCCCCTTACAGACTCATTTAGCCCTTTATATAGGGTAATACATAGTGGATGACAGCTAAGCTACCCTTTATTTTCGGGAATGTCTCGCGAAGTGTCGCAGATGCACAAACATTCACTCTCGCGACACTTCTTAACCCTCGCCAGGTCTCACGTCTTCTTTATGTTTTGCCTGTCGTTATTCATTGCGTCGTTTATTTTAGCTCCTGCGACTCCTTCGCGATGCTGTCGTTTATTAATCTCGCGAACCTTGTTTGTTGCGATATTACGACCCTACATCTTGCCTCTTTTTCCTTGAATATTGCTTGACAAGCGATCTTTAAGGAAAAATCTATTGTGGTAGCAATCTTTGATTTTTGTTGATGAAGGAACGAGCAAAAGAATACTTTCCTTGAAAAGTACGTACTTGCCTCTATTCTTTTGCAAAGTTCCGAAGCTTCTTTAAGATATATACGAAGTATCGTCTCCTATCTCTCCTCATATTTCTCCCCGCGAGGGAAGAGTATCATGAGATTTTTACAATATTGTTTCCGCGATCGCTTATCTTTATCTCTTTTCGATTTTGTACTTTTACACGGATTTTGATTATTAATGTCTTTTCTTGACACGTTTCTTTCAACCGCTTATTCTTGACCATTCATGTCTCTTCGCATTAAATGACCTCGTTTTCTCGAGGATCTTTTTCCCCTATATATAGTTTTCTTTTCCCCTCCTTTTCATTCTTTAGTTTCTCTCTGCAACCTTTCTTTGACTCTCTCCTTCCGCAATTTGCGCTCCTGCGTCACTCTTTGCAAATCTTTTCTTCGTCCTTTCTAGCGCCGATCCTAACCTTTAACCTCCCATCCATTCCCATACGATAATGGCTTCCATTAGTCGTGCATACAAAGCTTCTTTTGATGAAGTTCAACGAAGTTGCTCGAGAAGGGTTTCACTCTATCAACCATTCCCGATCAAGAATCTTCATCTATTCTTTCGCAAAGTTATTTTCGATCATCAATGTGATGATCAAAAGATTATAGTCTCGCTAGGTCGCTTCTCGCGGGACTTCCCATTCCCTTGTACAATCCTAGATGCCTTTATTTTATGAAATCTTGGCCCATGAAAAATTCTCTCGGGCTGTTTATCAATTGAGTGGCGATTGCATTCGCCTAATGCTTGAGTTCGCGAATCGTGGTGCTGGCAAAGGATCTTTATACCCTACTACTGTTAGACACCCCAATTTCGCGAGACTTGGAAATAGGCTGTTTGAGAAGTACACTTTGTAGAGAGCTTTTTTGAAAACTATTCGAGTGATAAAGATGATTAATGCGAAATCTCGCTTGGGGCATTCGCCCGAAAAGAAGGATAATGTCCCCGAGGATAAATTGCTCATGCGGGATATTGATTGGCAACGGGCAATAATACTACTCCTCGCCACTCCAAAGATGAGAAGTGGTGGGTTGTACCCTTGATTTTAAATGGCCCTTATATCGCGGGCTCGCACGTTCTTCCTGCGAATCTCGCAGGGTATCATCCTTGGGAATTCAAATGGCCTGATAAGGCAAATGAGGTATGTTTCCCATTTTAAATCTTGCCTTTGCAACTTTCTTTTTATATATGTTGAGTTTGTAAAATTTCTCAGATCGCCAAATTGAGAAGAAAGTACAAGGATAATCCGTTGGAGAGTACTCTGACCATACTTCGATCGCTTACGAGTGAAGTAAGAAACATTTTCTTTGTTATTTGAAACAATATTGTTGCCTCTGTTTCTTATCTTTAACCGTATGCGAAGGTTGAAGCTGAAGAAGCTGTAGCTGCGAAGATTAAAAGTAAGGGTAAAACTGTCGTTCGCAAGGGTAAATCTTCTGCTCCATTAACTAAGAAGCGAAAGGTCCAATCTTCTTCTCGCCTTAGCTCAAGTTCCGAATCTTCTGACGAGGATAACCATGACTCGAATCCTTCTCTCGCCAAGAAGATTCCGTCGACCAGTTCTTCTATGGATCAGTTATCTAGCATCTTCTCAGACTGTTTCCAAGGAATGGGAGATGCTCCCCTAGCTTCCCTTTGCGGGACTCTCGCGAATGTGTGCAATGCTACTTTACTAGAAGGCAATGATTCTTTCAATGGGGCTTCTAGAATCGTGTCTCCTGACTTCTTGAATGCACTTGGATCTTTGGTACGCATGCAGTCATATTTCCCTTTTAAATTTTTAAACATATGTATATTAATGATTTTTCTATCTTCTTTTATAGGTTGGAAGAACTTCTTTTGTAGTTGCCTCAGGTCTCGAGAGAAGACGCAACAATCTTGAAAAGAAGAATTTGCAATTGAGCAAGAAGATTCAAGAATTAGAGACTGAAGCTGCGTCATCTCGCGATGAAGACGAGAGAATTCAAAAGTTAAATACCGAACTTGACTCTCAAAGGGATAGGGTGTCCACTCTTCAGAACGCTAATCAGCAACTTTATGGTATAAGATTTTTCCTTCTTTTATTATTTCTATCTTATTGGTCGCATATTGCTACCTAACTTATTACCTTCGCAGATGTATATAATCTCTCCGATGAGGCTATTCTTCTCCATACATTTCCTGAACCTATGGATAATGACCTTCTTCTCGCTCACCTTAATCAATCTCTAAGTAGTTCCTCAAATAAAACTAACCTCCTTTCATTAAAGGATCTTCAATCCAAATATCATCTCTTAGAGATCGAACACAGATCTAGTTTGAATTTAACCAATCGCTTTAAACGAATGTACCTTGATTCCGAGAAGAAAATCAAGATTTTAAGGAAGAAAATTAGTGATCTCATAGATGAGAACGATCGCATTACTAACGAGGTGCACATGCGTTAGCGAATTCCACAAATCTCTTCTCGGTGTGCAAGTTGAACGAGATGAACTCCTTCATCAGAATACCATGCTTAAGCGGCGAGAAGAGCAAGTTCGTTCTCTTCTTGTTATTAATAGTGATGATGAATTTTCCTGGGCTGCGAAAGTTTTAGATAATGCCAGAATAACCTAGGTGTTGATGTTAGTCTTCATGCCGAGCATACTTCCTTGATTAAAGATATGATATCTGATAGAGAAGGTTACTTATTATACCTTACTGCTTCTTACTTCTGTAGTATTGCTTGTAAATTATTAACTTGTTGTTACTTATTTGAAGAATCTGAGAAGAGGCTTCGGGTTAGAATTAGAGAGCTTGAATCTGAAAAAGAACAACTCGCCAGGAATTTTCCAGCGAGAATTGAAGAACTCGAAATTGAAAAACAACAAATTTCGCCAAGAGTCTCTCCTTCGTAATAACAAGTATTCCAAGTTGAAGAAACAATTTGAAACGACAGTGGCGAATTTTAATAATGATGCGATTCGTTATCGCAATGGAGCCATGGAGTATGTTTGTAAAGACCACAATATCCCTCTACATTCATATCCCTGGCTCCTCGAAAAGGTTCCTGAGAATCTGCCTGTCTCAGATGTTTCTGATAGTGAGGCTAGTGAAGAAGAAAATTCTGGCGATGAAAATAATAGAACTGAAGAATCAGATGAAGGAGAAGAATCACCAAAGAGATAACTCTTTGGTTTTTCTTTGTAATATCTCAGTATATTTCTGTATCTTTATTATAGTGTACTTCTTGGATTTTTCCCCCCTGAATTCAATCTTCACTCCCCCTTTTTGGTAGTTCTTCCTTGTAATATAATTGGCTAACATTATTGATGTATAACTCTTTCATCGAAGATGAATAACAATATTCCATCTTTTCCATTCCCATACTTGCCTCTCGTTATTTATCTTCGATGGAAGATTTTAGTTGTCATCATGTATATGGTTGAATAATAATTTTATTGTTATTGAAATGTATTGTTGCGACGGGGTCGCAGGTATCTTCATAAATCAAGAATTTTACTTGCCTTGCCTTATCTTCATAAATGTATTTTATCTCTTCTCATTGCGACAAGGTCGCAAGCCGCCTACATTTTCAAGTAAGGGCCCATTGACCCTGCCTTATCATTTTTGTGTGGTCTTCCGAGTTAGACCTCCCAAATTAGAGGTCTTCCCATGCCACCTTTTATTGCGACAAAATCGCAGGACGTCTTTACACTTGCATGTAAAGACCCATTGATCTTGCCTTATCATTTTCCAAGTATTTTTGCCTCTCATAGATGTTTTAGTCGCGACAATATGACAGGCCTATATATTCTTGCGAACATAAAGCCCCATGACATTGCCGTCGTGCGACGAAATCGCAGACGTCCGTACACTTTCGTGTAAAGACCCATTGATCTCGCCTTACCCTCGCGTTAGTATTATTGCCTCTGCAGGATCATTGCACAAATATGACGAGCCTAAATTTTCTTGCGAAAACATAGCCTTATGACATTTGCGTCTGTTTTGACACTCCCCCTATTGGAGAGCGTCGCCCTTATCATCTCCACGGTTGCCCCTTCAAGGAGGCGAAACATCGGCCATACAAGACTAGCTCCTCCCATCCGGTCTTAACAACAACCAGTTGTTTTCGCAGCCTCTTATCCCTTATACCTATATGGTTTATGGTTACGAGACTGCACCCTAAGTGGAGTTTTCTTCGGGCGAGTGCAACATATGCCAAGACTTGCCAAGAATGGCCAGGGTAGGTTCATCCATCCCGGGCACTCTGGCTCAACCGTGTACCTCGGCGCCTTGAGCATACACTGACTCCTTGGAAGAGACCCTCGGTCGCCCAACCAGGTATAACCTTATATAGTTGGGAATCCAAGGTATCTCTCCCTGATAGGCTTTCATGGGCCCCAAATTTTCATGACTCGAGGCTTCAGGAGCGGTGTAACCTTCCCCCTGAGCCATGTTGAGAGATACCCCCTTATATGACGCACTTTAGGTCTTACATTTGCCTCTTACGAAATGTTATTCGCGAACTAGGGTGTACGCCATAAAGGTTCGTCCCATTCTTTTACTCATTCATATTTGTTAAATCATTAAATCATTCATGTTTCATTATTTGCTGATACTTGTTTACGAAGTATTCGCACAATTATGTATTTTCATTTTTTCTTTCTTAACTGAATTCCCATATACTCTTGGCTGCGAGATTCTCGCACATCATTACTTTTTGTTGATTCTTCACTTCTTATGCCTTTTGTTCCTCATATCCTTTGCTTCATTATTACCATAATATTCGCCTGTCTCTAGGCACTCACCTCGCGAGGTATGTTCAGTCCTTACTTCTATGGCATCCACCATCAATTTTTCCTTTCTCTGCTCATCTCTCACATGTTGTTTCCAACCTTTTCTTTTGGCATTTCTTTCTTCGCAGCTTTCTACATCTACTTCATGACATTGTTGCGACTCCTTCCAATCTCCCTGTATAATACCAATGCCATTTGGATGTGGAAATTTTATACATTGATGATATGTTGATGCGACTCCCAAGATTTCATGAAGCCATGGCCTCCCAATCAGCGCATTGTATGGAGATTCCACGTCAACCACACAGAATAAAATATCAGTTGATAATCCTTGTAGCGGTATTCTCATGCGAACCTCTCCCTTTGGTTTGTTTGCAGTGCCATTAAAGCCATATATCTTGTATGTAGAGGGGATCAAATCCTCATCTTTTCCTCCCATCGTCTTGTAAGTATGGTAGAAGAGAATATTCACCGAACTTCCGGTGTCGATTAAGATTCGGTTGATCGCCCGGCAAGCTTCTCGCCTCATCATCTTCTCCATCAACTGGTTTCGGGTTAATCTCTAGTTTCACAACCAACGGGCTATCATGTGTTTCTCTTCCTTTTGGTACTTCATCTGCAGAGAAAGAAATGGTCTTCAGCTGCCACTTTTCTAACTGCGTCATTCTCGCCAGGCTCATTATTTCTTTATCATTAGCATCTCTCGCAAAGACTCTACTGAGCACGTTGTCATGAAAATCTTCGATTGTGCGATAGGAGTGCACGATAGAGTTGCAATTCAAATTTTTAGCTTTTGTTCCAACTTCTATAACAAATGTTTCCTTTCCTTTTGCTGACACTGTTCTATGCATCTCTGGTGGTGGTGGTAAAGTCTGGCCTGTTTCTTCTCCCTTTAGAAAGTGATTTAGCTTCCCCTGATCAATCATCCTGAGAATAATTCTCTTTATGTTTCTACAATCGTTTGTTTGATGCCCATGGAAGCGATGGTAAGAACAAAACTCATGACTTCTATCGCCTGGCGGTGGTTCCATTCCCACATTCCAAGGTGCTTTGTACATTTTCCATCACAAGTATAGCTTCCCAGAGATCTTTTCCACACTAGCATTCGGTGGAGGCATCTTAATCTCTTCCCATACTATCCTGCGACTTCTCTGCCCTCCACGGTTATTTTGCCTTCGTCCACCGTATGTTTCTTGCACATGATCTAGCCTCTGAATCTTATTATTGCTGTTACGGTTGTAATAGTTCCTTTCTCGTTCAAATTCCTCTTGATCGTGGCTTCCCATGGCTACTATCTTCTGCTGTCCCTCATCAGCTTTCCTTGCTTGTTGTCCTTGCGAAGTACTCGCCACTGTATTTATGAATTGAGGCAACAAACTTGCGTTCGCAGCATTCGAGCTTGTGTTCGCGACTGGATAAGAATTCATTTCATTCTGTCTTTCTTCTAGGGCAATGTATTCTTCCTGTAACTCTCATGAGCAGATTCGCCATCGTGATTGTATTTTTGATTCTAAAAATTTGAATGTACAACAAGTTAGTCGCAAAGAGAGCATTCACAAATGAGAGGATGAGATATCTTTCCTCAACCCGTCCTGCCATTTCGCTACACATGGTTCTCCATCTTATTGTCAACTGCCTTAAGCTCTCGCCAACCCTTTGTTTCAACCCGAATACATCTTCAATACCTGGTCGCGAAGAGTTATTACTTATGTATGCTCCCAGGAATGTGGCTTGTAAATGGTTAAATGATGTGATTGTGTTCCTTGGCAGACCTTCAAACCATTTTAGTGCTTCTCCTATTAGGCTTGATGCGAAATATTTGCATAGTATAGCATCATGATTCTCCCACTGTAACATACATCTCATATAAGCCTTGATATGTTGTACCGCACAGGTTGTTCCATCAAAGATGTTGGTTAACGCATGTAGATTGCACTTAGGAGGTATTCCTCCCATCTGTACTTCTAGCGTGAAGGGATTCTTCGCGGCGTCTGCGATGGCTTCGTCTAATTGTCTCCTTCCTCCTTCCCTTCTACTATTCAGTAATCCTCTCATTTCAGCCAGTTCTCTTAAGATTTGTTCATTTGCCTCAGAGTTTGATTCTACTGGTCTTTTTAACTCTGCTTCTCTCCTTCTTCGCTCGTGCCTATTTTGACCTTCCTGCTCGTTATTTTCTCCTCTTCTTTCCCTGCGACGCTCTTCTTCGTTTCTTTCATCAATTCGCACACCGTTATATCGGTTGTTCTCTCTTCTTGGCTGTCTCTCAGCTCTCATCTGCACCCTCTCATATTCTTCATTAATATTTCTATTGGTACGATTTTGTTCCCTTCTTCTTTCGCGGTTGTCATGGTTATTCTGCCGGATTGCCTCTTCCATCTCTTGATTTTCCATTTCTTCTCTTATCCTTTCTCTCTCGCGAGCTAGCCGCGCTTGTTCAATGTAGTGTCTCTCAATGTCATCCTCAATCTCTCGGTTTCTTCTCAGTTCTTCTCTCCCATGCAAGATTATTCTCCTTCAAAGCAGCCTGGGTCATTCGGTTCTTGGAGTTGCATGTTTCCTTGATTTTCCCTATTCCGCTCATTTTGAAGATTTTCGGGCTGAGGAATATAACGATCTTATATTTCCCCTCTTCTCTCGCCATGCTCTGTACTCGGATTTTGTGTTTCTTCCTCGGTACTTTCTGTTGGTAAAACTCTCCTTCTTTCTTCCCTATTCGATCTTGAACTTGATCTCACGCTACTTCTAGATCTCCTATTTTGCAACCTCATATTTTCCATCCTCAATTCATGATTCTGTCTTGTCAAGTTTGCTCGTTCCTCTGCCTCTAGCCGTCTCTCTTCGTGTATTGTTTGTCTCAATCTTTCTAATGCTGCAATTTCTTCGTTTTCTCCATTCATTCCTTGCTCTCCTTGTCCATTGTTCACCAGCTGCTGCTCCTCTTCTCTCTCATCTTCAGAATCAGACCTCCAAGTATGTACACTTACTCTATCATAATCCACAGCTGCGTTTGCTACTGGGGAGATCGGTGGTTGGTTTTGATCTTCTCCATCGTTTCTCATATTCATCCTTGACGATTCTCCTGTTTCATTCCTCCTTTCTCCAGCAAGTCTCCCACTTCTTCTTACAATCGTTGGTTGCCCTTGTACATTTCTTCTTCTAGCCATCTTTCTTTTCCAATGAATTCTTGAGTATCTTCTCCAAATCTTTTCTCTGTTAATCCAAATTCCTTCCAATTTCTACGTCAATCTCTGCTCAATCCCTGTTTCTAGCGCATATGTAGTAGCAGGATTTCCCACACTACACCCCTTACTCGATTTTGCTTAATTAATCCATTGAAAGATGTAAGATCAAGAATATTTATTGATTGAATTCATGAAACGTTTACATAGGAAAATAGAATTACACTTAGAAATTAAAGCATGCTTAAACTTTCTCTCTCCTAATGACTTGCCCAACAATTCCAAAGAGATCTCTCCCCTTTACAGACTCATTTAGCCCTTTATATAGGGTAATACATAGTGGATGACAGCTAAGCTACCCTTTATTTTCGGGAATGTCTCGCGAAGTGTCGCGAGATGCACAAACATTCACTCTCGCGACACTTCTTAACCCTCGCCAGTCTCACGTCTTCTTTATGTTTTGCCTTTCGTCGTTATTCATTGCGTCGTTTATTTTAGCTCCTGCGACTCCTTCGCGATGCTGTCGTTTATTAATCTCGCGAACCTTGTTTGTTGCGATATTACGACCCTACAACTCGTCAACAAGTTTCTTATTTTGCAAAGACAATTCGTTTATGGCATATTCTTCTTTTATCTGGCGAATTGCCAATTGTGAATCACTAGTAATCCTCACATTCTCCAGCTTCATTTCTATTGCAAATCGCAAAGCATGTATTATGGCTTCATATTCTGTTTCATTATTTGTTGATGCAAACTCCAATCTGAAAGAAAGAGCTATTTTATTGCCCTCTGGCGATATCACGACAATTCATATTCCATTTCCTTCTCCATTAGATGACCCATCTACTAATATTTCCCATCTATTCGGTTCCGTTAACAAATCTTTCGGATCTCCATGTTCTTCCTCTACATCCATCATTTCTTCTACTGATTCATCCTCTTCCAAAGGAAATTCTGCTAGAAAGTCTGCGACAACCTGTGATTTTGGCGAAGATAGTATTTCATATTTGAGTTTGCAATGACTTATTTGAGCATTCCATCTCTCAACTCTTCCCGACCTCTTTGAATTCTTCATCACTGATTCTATTGGTACTTTTGTCACCACCTTGACAACATGCGCTTGAAAATATATACGAAGTTTAAATGTTGCATAAACTAATGCCAAGATTAGTTTTTCAATTTTTGAGTAATTCCTTTCTGCAGCGTTGAAAGTTTTACTGATGTAATAAATTGGTTTTTCTACTCCTGCGTCCACTCGCAGTAACACTGCACTTAATGCATGCGAGGTTGTCGCAAGATAGATCAACAATTCTTCTCCTTCTTCTGCTTTTTGCAAAATTGATATATCCATTAAATGTTCCTTTATTCCTTGCAAGGCTTTCTCGCACTCATCTGTCCATTTAAACTTCGATCCCTTTCTAAGGATATTGAAAAAGTGCTTGCATTTGTCAGATGACCGCGAGATGAACCTCCCTAGCGAAGCTAACAACCCATTTAACTTTTGAACATCTTTTATTGTCGTCGGTGTTGGCATATCGCGAACTGCTTGTACTTTTTCTGGGTCGACTTGAATTCCTTCTTTGGATACAATGTACCCTAAAAATTTTCCATAGGCGACTCCAAAGGTGCATTTTTCTGGGTTTACTTTGATATTAAATTGCCTCATTTGTTCAAAAATTTCTTTCAAATACTGTACGTGGTCTTTTGCTTTTCTACTTTTTATGAACATATCATCTACGTATACCTCCAATGTTTTGTGTATCCATCTCGCGAACACCTTCTCCACCATTCTTTGGTATGTCGCACCGACATTTCGCAGACCAAACGGCATTTTTGTATAACAGTACAATCCTCTTGGAGCAAAGAAAGCAGTATGTTCTCGATCTTCTTCGGCGAGAGGAATTTGATTGTAACCCTTATATCCATCAAGAGATGATATCCTTTCGTTTCCTGCCGCTGCTTCAACCAATTGCGGAATATCTGGTAATGGGAAACTATCTTTAGGACAAGCTTTGTTTAGATCGGAAAGTCTATACAAATTCTTATTCCTTTTTTTTCTTTGGGACTATAACCATATTTGCTATCCATTCGGGATATTTTGCTTGTCTAATAATTCCCGCGTCCAACATTTTCTGCAATTCTTCTTCTATTTGAGGATGATATGTTGTCGCGATCTTTCTAATTCTTTGTTTAAATGGTTTTACATTCTTGTCAATTTCCAATTTATGGCAAGCCACTAATGGATCTATACCAGGCATTTTATCCATATCCCATGCGAAAATATCTTTGTAATCTCGCAGCAACTCAACAGTTCTTCTTTCTTCATCCGCTTCCATTTTAGTCCCAATTTTTAAGATTTTAGGCTCCTCCTCGGTTCCAACATTCACTTCTTTTGTTTGTTCTAATGCGACATAACTAGACTTCGGTTCTCCCATAGGAGTTGGTCCTCTCATTTCCTTCGAACTCACTCCCTTTTCCCATGATTTCGCCAGTATTCCTTTTCCCTCTTTTGCTCTTATCATGTAAATTCTAAATTCTTCGCTTTTTTTAGCCGCTTTTATCATCTTCCTGCGATCTTTTCGCTTCTTCACTTGCCCTTCATAATGCTTTACTTCGATTTGATGGTATATTCTTCCTTTATTAATATCTCCTCTGATTTCACCAATTCCACTCGGCATAGGAAATTTGATGCACCGATGGAGTGTTGACGCTACCGCCTTAATTGCATGTACCCAAGGCCTCCCTAATAATATGTGGTACGGCGATTCCATATCCACTATACTTAATGTTACCTGTGTTTCAATTTCTCCGAGTAAAATTCGTAATTTTATCTCTCCTTTAGGTACACGAGGAAGATGTGAAAATCTGGCGAAAGTTAAGACTGTCGCGAGGATGAACACTTACACACTTGCGACACTTCGCGAGTTATTCCCGAAAATAAAGGACAGCTTAGCTGTCATCCACTGTATACTACCCTATATAAAGGGTTGAGCCAGTCTGTTGTAGGGGGAGTTCTTTTTGAATTGTTAAGCAAGTCATTAGGAGAGAGAAAATCTAGAGTGATTGTAATTTCTTTAGCTCTGTTCTATCTTTCTTTGTAAACATTTCAAGAAAATAATCAATAAAATTTATAGTTATTCATCTTCAAATGGATTAGTTAAGTAAATTCTAGTGAGGGGTGTATTGTGGGATTTCCTGCAACTACATAGTCAGAGCAATTCTCAAAGTGATTGAAACATATCATGACCTTCGTCACTAGGTAAAGATGAATTTGGTTAAAGCGAAAGCTTACCAACACATATTTCGAGAAATAGATATGCGAGTTAAACTGGGCTCGAAATAGCAAATGTGTATAATGAAAGTCTATACGTCCAAACGACTTTTGTATCAAGAGTAGGAGATAAAGTAAATAGACTTTTGAGTGACAGATAAGTTCAAGTCTCCACATACCTTTTAGTCGATGAAGTTCCACCGGTTCCTCGAGTAGTCCTTCGTCTTGTATGATGATTTCCATGGAGTTCTTGAGCTTAACTACACTTTCTATCCTAGTCTGAGACCTTTAGCTACATATGTAGTATCAGAATATCGCGACATCAATACTTCGCGAGATCAATTAACAACAGCATTGCGAGAGCGTCGCAGAAGAGTAATATAAATGACGCAATGAATGACGACATCCAAAACACGAGAAAGGTGTGAAGACCTAGCGAAGTTTAGGAGTGTCGCGAGATTATATACTTGTACACTTGCGATATTTCGCAAGTCATTCCCGAAAATAAAGGACAGCTTAGCTGTCATCCACTGTGTACTACCATATATAAAGAGTTGAGCAAGTCTATTGTTGGGAGGATTCTTTTCAGAGTGTTAGACAAGTCATTAGGAGAGAGAAAGTTTGTGGTGATTGTAATTTCTTTAGCTCTTTTCTATTTTATCTTGTAAATATTCAAGGAATTAATCAATAAAATCATTGTTATTCATCTTCAAATATCTTAGTTGTGTGGATTATTGTGATGGGTGTAGTGTAGGATTTCCTGCAACTACAATGATAACGTAATTTGTATGGAATAGACTCTAATCATTAGAGTATCACCTATAAGGTTTTTCATCACAGTCGATAAAATCAGAAACACTAAGATAAGAACTCGATTTTTAAGTAAATGGATGAGCAAACGAAATCGTAAACAGTAAGATAAGATCTCAATTTTGACTTAAATGGATGAGCAAACTAAGTACACTTCACTATGCTTTGAAAAAAAATAGTTATTTTTATGTAAACGGAGCATATAGTTAAATAGTTACATTTATAGTTAAATTATAATCTATCGATCGTATGTTGATCAGTTAATCTTTCATCCCACTATGAAATCAGTTGATTCGAAAATAAAGACATACTTGAGGTAAAAGAAGGAAGGAATAAAATAAAAACATCTTGATTAATTAGGTACTATTTTCTAATCCACGGCCGGGGCCGTAAGGCCTCCGGGTCGCTTTGAACTGACCAACAAAACACCACAAACACAAGCCATAACTAAGCACCAGGTCGTTCATAATTGTTGGGACCCAACTAACAAAATATTGGGGCCTGTGGCCCCGGCTAACTTATTCATTCTACCTCTGAATTCAACCAAATCAAAACTAAATTAAATACAATATACCAAATCGGACCCTAGATTTTCCGATCCACGGCCGGGGCCGTGAGGCCCCGGATGGTTTGACCTGACCAACAGAACACCACAAACACAAGCCCTAGCTAATCACTTGGTCGTTCATAATTGTTGGGACCGTAGGTCCTGGTTATTATGCCACGGCTAACTAAACACGATATTTACCTGGATATTTAAATTAAAAGATACAAACCGAAGGATACAAACAACCTAAAAACATCGATAGAGGTTGATCCCCCGGCCGTAGGCCGGGGTGATACCTAGTATATATATATATATATATATATATATATATATATATATATATCTTCAAGCCCTTGTTCGCCCTTCAAGCTTTGAACCAGAAGCGGAAAATGGAGATATATCAGTTGGAATCTGTTGTTGAAGAAACTCGAATGGATAGAGATGTTTGGATGGAGCAATATAACCAATTAGATAATCTTCATACATATTCTGTTGATCAAATAGATAATCTTTCTAAATAAAATGTTGACTTAGTTCAGAAGCGGGGCTCATTAAGTAGCGAATTATCTCACCTCTCTTACTCTTTGACAACAGCTAATTTGGAGTTGGAAACTTTATCAGATGAAAATGGAACTCTTTCTCAAGAGAAGCGAGCTCTGTTAAACAAGGTGGCGATTTCCTCGCAACAACTTGATGTCTGTCAAAAAATGTGTAAAGAACAAAAGCGATCTCTCTGTTCGTTGAGAAGTAAACTCGAAGAAGTTACTGTTGAAAGGGATAAACTTATCCAAGGTAGAATAACTTGAAGTGTAAAAACAAGCCAACTCAAAGATCAATATTCCAAGTTAGAAGAATCCCACTCTTCTCTTGCGAAGGAAAACGCCTTACTTGTTTCTAACGAAAAGAGCTTGCGATCTCGACTAAAAGGTTTGGTTGGAGATAATTTTGATAGTGCCATGAATTATTTGGAGAATAGTTGTTTGGCTTTAACCCAATATCTTATCTCGCATAAGGAAGGTAGTCATGATATTTGACTACCTTAATCAATTTGTTTTCTTGAATTCATAGTATTTTCCTTGCGAATTCAAGAAAAATCTGAATTATTTTCTATGCTCTTTATTTTTGCAGAATCCGAGAAAAATCTTCACTCCTCTATTTCCACTTTTAAATATGACTATGCCAAAATTCGCAAAGAAAATGGACTCCTTGCCGCTTCTCTTGCTCGCTCTCGCGATCGGGCAGAAAGAAGATTCGACTATCTCGCTTACTCTAAAGATATAGAGAGTAGGAATCATCAGAAAGCACTCCTTCGCCAATTTCACCTCAAAGCTGAAGTTCTTGTGAATGATGTGTTATTGTCCAAATCCCTTGATCCTGTATCTGTCGAACCTCTGGAAGTAGGTGATGATGAAATTCCTAACCCTCCTGATAGCGATTATGATTATGAAAGCGGCGAAGATTCCGTAAATGAAGAGGTGATTCCACCTAATGAAGCTGTCAATAATAATTTAGTTGAAGGAGGGTCTGGCGAGAATGCGGTGACTGGAGAAAATGTGGAGGTGGTGAAGCTAATAAAATTGTTGAAGAACATCCATTATCTCCTACTGGTGAAAACATTGATATTGAGAACTGAACTTTTCTTGTAATTTCACTTCTTGCATTGTTACTTCTTTATGTACTTCAATCATCTTTGAGATGTTTTTACTCTTTTATTATTCTTCTTTCTTGCTTTGAAGACAATCTTTGATGTTTAACAATTCCCATTTTTTTTTCCATTATTTTTTTTGCGATGAAAGATCTCTGCTATCTATATTCAAATTGTAGGATCCAAATATCGCAACAACAACACACTTGCGGAATCTTCATTAACAACGTCGCGAAACCGTCGTAAAGTGATTTCAGAAATGACATAACAACTGACGATAGCGTAAACATGAAGAAAGTGCGAAGATCTTGCGAAAACTAGAGTGTCTGCGAGATTTAACATTTATACTCTTGCGAGGATGTCGCAAGGTAAATCCGAAATTAAGGGAAATATTAGTTGTACATGAGCTGTCATCCACTATGTAAACATTATATAAAGAGGATAGTAGGAGAGAGAAAGGGGATAGACATTTTGTGAGAGAGACACATTTTTGGAGAGGATACATTTTTAGGAAGAGAGAGAAATTATTTTAGGGAGAGATATTTTTTAGAGAGAGAATTTATTTTCTTTATCATCTTCTTCCCCAAATAATTAGATCTAGAGCTCTATCAAATGTCCATTAATGGAGATTGTAAATGAAATACTAATGTAATCTCAATGATCATAGTGAAGAACCATGGATGTAGATCACATTGATCGAACCATGTAAAAAATCCTTGTGTCAATTTATATTTCTAGTACTTATATTTGAAATTTAGATGATTAATAAGATTTAGATCTACAAAATATTATGAGGGGTGTAGTGTGGGATTTCTTGCAACTACATATGCGCTAGAAACAGGGAACCAAAGAAATAGGCGATTGGTTGTATTAAATTTAACTGGATTTCTGAGTTTATGAAAATTCCAGGAAAAAATTCCCATCGACAAACAAGAAATGATATTAGAAGTGTGAAGAAATCGAATGACAAAGAGATACAAAATGAAAGTCTATGAAGAAATATCTCCAGCAAAATGAGAGAAGCCTGAGTCTACATAATCGATTGATCCATGAAGATAACTTTTCTCTACGTCTTTGACTATGTCCACAAAACTTCAGATCTGTTATCGAGAATGAATCTACGAAGAATAAATTATGTCCCTCACAATACTTCATGGAAAATTAGAAGAATCAAAGGAGGCAACTGAATCTCGTTAGCTTGGGGAAAAATTTCACAAGGAAGAAATGTTCTGTAATAAACCAACAGCAAAATTAGAAATGCAAAGAAATAAAGATGGCACCTCGCAGACATTTCTTCACAAGAGTTTTATTCGCAAATGTTTTCTTCGCAAGCTTTTGCTTTGCAAGTATTTTACTGGGAGTTACATCAACACCAAACTATTTCTTGACTCGTCAACAGTTCCAACGAAAGCAAATCCTGATCTTGACAGATGAACCAGCATTAATGACCATGAGCAGCACAGCCAAAAGGGGAATATTATCATCTTTTTATCTTCTTTCATCTCTTACTTTGTTAATGTTCTTAAAATTACAACGACCAAACTTTCATTTATAGGCATTGGCAGAAATCATTATTAGAAATTAAAATGGTAATATTAGTGATTCTTGGACTCCCTGGGTAGTTACTGGTATATGAATTCGCAGGGTCTATGAAATTCACAGTCGAAAATAAAGAAACCACATTGGCTTGGCGAAACTTTAACTCTAAGCGAAGAAAACCACATAGAAGCATGCACGAAGAAAACTCATACATCAGTTTTGCGAAGATGAAATCAGCGAAGAGATCAATGAAATGAACTAAAGGAATATCAGCGAAGAAGGTATATGATTTCAGTACACTAGAAGAGGAATCCACGAAGATAGTTGTTAAAGCCGCAAAAACCACGAGTATAGCAAAGCAATTGCTAACTTCGCCAAAACATCATCAGCGAAGAACAAGTTACAAGATAATCAACTGCATTTTGAAGCAAAAGTTCAATTACTTTGGAAGGGAGATAACTCGCAAAGCCAGCGAAAGAAGAAGCAACAATAGATGACTTTGTCACCAACGTCATGGGCAATAAAGCAGTACAACGAAGATAAATTCTAATTACAAAAGTAAGTAGTGAATCAAGTCGATTCCAATAAGATAATACACCTCCGTCATCAAACTTCGATGAAGACTACCAGCATCTCAAGCAGAATCAATGAGCGAAATTCAAGCAGAATCGATGAAGTGTGACAGTTTAATACTTTGTCGGCAAGCCATATTACTTCAAGGATAACTGCGAAGCGCTTCGCAACTACTTTGCTTAGAATGTTCATTCTTAACTCACCAACAAAGTTCATATTTCGTTTGGCCAACCTGTTCAAGAGCTACGAGCAATGAAACCAAAAGGAGCTAAAGACAATCATGCCGAAGGAGCGAATAACAATTCCATAAGGTACCAACCAAAGAATAAGGAACAAAGTGCCAACGCCCAGATGCCGTGATCCAGACTAACATATGAAAAATAAAACTAAGACCAGCAGGAATGAGAACACAGTAAGTAATAGCATGAAAAATCCGTAAAGGAGAAGATAAAGAACATAAGAATAGCTTTGCCAAGAGAAGTTCAGCCTAGGGATGACTTTACAAAGCCTGCGTAATTTCACAACATGTTCAGAGAGAGGATCGTAATAAGAGGGTGAACATTGGGCTTGTTTTCGCAAAGAGAATCAAGTGCAAATGGTCAGTAGCGAAGAGAGGAAGCTCCATTTGCAGATAAAAGTTTTACCCTTCGCAGATGATGTTTTCTCTCATGGAACTAATCACTATCTCGCTGGAATTGCTATGAAACGTCAATGGGAAGGGAAGAAGAAAAAACAGTAGTCGAGTTTGTTTTGTCCATGGCGAAGAAATTTCAGTATAAGCGAATCATTATTGTCGAGTTTTCTTACTGTTGACAATAGCACATGCGAACCCATTATCTCGTGAATACTTCCAGCAGAATCAATAATCTAGAAAGAAAAGAACCAATTAACTATGGCGAAGTCTTGATCAAATTGCTTCGTCACAATTCACATTGTCAACCATTCTTGCGAAGAAGGATAACATGGCAGAGGCAGAAGAGACAGCGATGGTTACATATAATAGAGAAGAATACAGGCGAAGTAAAATCAAATAGGATAGTACCGTTGGCAGTAAGAATAACGAGTATGCTCAGGATATTTGTTTCGTCAGCAAACAAGACTACGCAGACAATAACGGAGAAACATAGCACATGTTCACAAGATCTCCAGCAAAATCTAATCTCAATAGATCAGCAAAGAATAGATTGAACTCATCCCCAACAAAATAATAAAATGATAAGTTAAGAGAATCTTATGTTTCTTTCGCAAACAAGAAGTTGGAACAGTTGGTAAGGGGAGTATTGAATAGACTTGAGATCATGCTGTCGAATCTAAACACATGCATATTTTTTCGCACATTTTTTATATAAAGCCAGAGAGAAGATAGTAACAAGATGACGGCAATATGGCTTGCTTTCGCAAACAATAGCCCGTGCGGATGGTAACAAGTGAAGAGAACAAGTTTGGTAACGCGAGTTCGAATCCCATTTTCTGTGTATTTTTGGACTTCCATTTTTACAAAGAATCTCATACTTTCGCAAACAAGAGAAGAAAATCAGCTTCGCAGAAGAATTTCACATACAAGAAAATTAGCACAGTTGGTCAAGAGACATGAATGCAAGCAACAGGTCGCATGATCAATTCTTGCTCTCGCACATTTATTTTTGATGACTATCTCGCAAGTTAATTTCGCAAAAAATAATTAGCACAGTTGGAATGGTGCGAGAATATACAGGAGGAAGGTCAAGGGTTCAAATCTTCACACTTCTTTTTGCTGCGAAATAATTATATTTTGTGCGAAGTTTATATATTTCAAGGAGGCTAGCTTCGCAAGCAAATCATATACCGCAAGAGACAACAACAACAACAAACTACAAGAGCTAAGTACCACCTTCCTTGAACATTGTACTTTAAAAAAAAAAAAAAAAAAAAAAAAATTCAAGATTACAAAGATTTTCAAAATTATAAAGAATTATAAAGATTTCAAAGATTCGAGAAAAATCTCGCAGATTAATTTATATATTTCTCTTGAATATTTACTTTACTTCAAATGATATGATATTATGAAAGAATAAGTGAAGGAAATGATAGAAATGAAGGAATGAATGAAAGGATGAATGAAGAATGAAGACATGCGATAATTTCGCAGAGATAATGGAAATGCGATAATTTCGCAAAGATAATGAGAAGAGATAATCAAAAATGAATGATTGAATGAATTGACAAAAATGAATGAGTGAGTGAATGGGACGAACCTTTATGGCGTACACCCTAGTTCGCTAATGATATTTCGCAAGAGGCAAATGTGAGACCTAAAGTGCGTCATATAAGGGGGTATCTCTTGACATGGCTCAGGGAAAAGGTTACACCGCTCCTGGAACCTGAGTCATGGAGATTTGAGGCCCATGAAAGCCTATCCGGGAGAGATACCTTGGATTTCCAACTATATATATAAGGTTATACCCTGGTTGGACGCCCGAGGGTCTCTTCCAAGGAGTCAGTGTATGACCAAGGCGCCGAGGTACACGGTTGAGTCAAGAGTGCGGGGAGCGTTGGAGCTTCTTTACCACTCTTGACAAGTCTTGGCACATGCTGCACTCGGCCCGAAGAAAACTCCACTTAGGGTGCAGTCTTGTAACCATAAGCCCTATAGGTATAAGGGATAAGAGGCTGCGAAAACAACTGCTTGCTGTTAAGACCGGATGGGAGGATCTAGTCTTGTATGGCCGATGTACGCCTCCTTGAAGGGGAAACCAGGGAGATGATAAGGGCGGCACCCTCCATTAGGGAGCTGATAAGTTTCAAAAGACGCAAATGTCATGAGGCTTTATTTTCGCAAGAAAATCTAGGCTTGTCATATTTGTGCGATGATCCTGAAGAGGCAATAATACAAAAGACAAAGATAAGACGAGCTCAATGGGTCTTTACATGAAAGTGTAAAGACGTCCTGCGATTTCGTCGCAAGACGGCAATGTCATGGGGCTTTATGTTTGCAAGAATATTTAGGCCTGTCATATTGTCGCAATAATGAGGGGTGGCAAAATAAGACCTTTAACTAGGAAGGCAAAATAAGACCACACAAGATAAATGATAAGGCAAGATTAATGGGTCATTACATGAAAATGTAAAGACGTCCTGCGATCTTGTCGCAATGACAAAATTCAACATAAACAGTTTGAATGTAGGTAATACAGTTCTTTCATTGCAAAAAAGATTACATGATAAGCTCGTGAGCCTGAGAAAATGATTAAATGATAAGCTTGCGAACATGTACATGATAATGAGACTGAGGAAATGCAAATGCCACACACTTAATATTATGATCATATTAATATGCGATACTAATAGTGCAGGAATAAGAAAAATGAAGCACAAGCAAAAGAACTCGCGAGGAACAAAAAATACGCGAAGAAGAATGCATATACTAAAGACAAAACCAGATAAATGAAGAATGGAAGCAATTTAAAGCCACGTCAATTTTTGAACGACAAAATGAGCTAAGTAACACAAACATTAGCTATACAGTAGATAAGCACTCTCATCTTACAAACATCATACAAGCATCATGAAAGCATCGCATAAGCATTTCATGGCATAAACATCGCATACACATTTCATAACATAATCATTACATAAGCATTATATTCGAACAAGTATTTTACAGAATTTCGCAGAATTATTCAAACTTTCGCAGAGATATTCAGAATTTCGCATAATTCTTAAAACTTCGCAGAATGTGATTATTTCACAAGATAAGATAAGCAGCCTGAAGAGATTATAGTATCGCATGAGCACAAAATATGAGACAGAGGCAAGATAAGAATAAAGAAACAACTCACTCATTCAACATTTTCTTAAGGATTCTACCCTCATAGATAAAGAACAGAGGCAACTATGGATTACCAAGAAAACATTTTATGTTCTTTATCTTCTCGGCAAGAATCATTTCCAAAGAATATGTTCACCAATGAACAACAAGAATCCTCACCAAAAATGGAGTAATAATTTCGCATGAATAGAGGCAATACTTACTACTCTCGTTAAAGGATAAATACTTCTTATATTCCGAGGATTAATACTTCTAATATTTCATACTTATAATTTCGCATGATTAGTTCGCAATACTTCTTATTCGCAATCAAGGACGGATACTTCTTATACTTCTCAAAATGTACTTCATACTTTGCATACTTCAAGAGATGATACTTCTTATTCACTTCGCAAAGCTTCAGAACTTCGCAAAAGAATAGAGCATAGCATGAGACAAAAAACATGGAGCGAGAGTTTCACATGATGGATTTGCAATACTTATTATATTTAGAGGATTAAGTACTTCATATACTTCTTCGAGGATACTTCATACTTCTTATACTTCAAGGATACTTCATACTTCGCGTACTTCAAGAGTTGATACTTCTTATTTATTTCGCAAAGCTTCGGAACTTCGCAAAAGAATAGAGGCAAGTACGTACTTTTCAAGTCCAGTATTCTTTCGCTCGTTCCTTCATCAACAAAGATCAAAGACTACTACAACAATGGATTTTTTCTTAAATATTGCTCTTCAAGCAATATTCAAGAAAAAAGAGGCAAGATGTAGGATCCAAATATCGCAACAACAACACACTTGCGGAATCTTCATTAACAACGTCGCGAAACCGTCGTAAAGTGATTTCAGAAATGACATAACAACTGACGATAGCGTAAACATGAAGAAAGTGCGAAGATCTTGCGAAAACTAGAGTGTCTGCGAGATTTAACATTTATACTCTTGCGAGGATGTCGCAAGGTAAATCCGAAATTAAGGGAAATATTAGTTGTACATGAGCTGTCATCCACTATGTAAACATTATATAAAGAGGATAGTAGGAGAGAGAAAGGGGATAGACATTTTGTGAGAGAGACACATTTTTGGAGAGGATACATTTTTAGGAAGAGAGAGAAATTATTTTAGGGAGAGATATTTTTTAGAGAGAGAATTTATTTTCTTTATCATCTTCTTCCCCAAATAATTAGATCTAGAGCTCTATCAAATATCCATTAATGGAGATTGTAAATGAAATACTAATGTAATCTCAATAATCATAGTGAAGAACCATGGATGTAGATCACATTGATCGAACCATGTAAAAAATCCTTGTGTCAATTTATATTTCTAGTACTTATATTTGAAATTTAGATGATTAATAAGATTTAGATCTACAAAATATTATGAGGGGTGTAGTGTGGGATTTCCTGCAACTACACAAATTGTTTATGTGAATTTTTTCATTGCGACAAGATCGCAGGACGTCCTTACATTTTCATGTGATGACCAATTGATCTTGCCTTATCATTTCTCTTGTATGGTATTATTTTGCCTTCCTAGTTAAAGGTCTTATTTTTCCACCTCTCATTGTTGCGACAAAATCGCAGGACGTCTTTACACTTTCATGTAATGACCCATTGATCTTGTCTTATCATTTCTTTAGCATTTTGCCTCTGCAGGATATTTTTCTTGCGACAATATGACAGGCCTAAATATTCTTGCGAACGTAAAGCCCCATGACATTGCCGTCTTTGCGACTAAATCGCAGGATGTCTTTACATTTGCATGTAAGGACCCATTGATCTCGTCTTAGCTACTCTTTTTTATTTTTGCCTCTTCAGGATTGTTGCATGAATATGAAAAGCCTTGATACTCCCGTGAGTAAGAAGCCTGATGACATTTACGTCTTTTTTGACACTATCAGCTCCCTAATGGAGGGTGCCGCCCTTATCTTCCCCCTGGTTGCCCCTTCAAGGAGGCGTACTTCTGCCATACAAGGCTAGCTCCTCCCATCCGGTCTTAACAACAACCGGTTGTTTTCGCAGCCTCTTATCCCTTTTGCCTATATGGCTTATGGTTACGAGACTGCACCCTTAGTGGAGTTTTCTTCGGGCCGAGTGCAGCATAAGCCGAGACTTGCCAAGAATGGCCGAGACACTTCAAATGTCCCAGGCACCCTTGGCTCAACCGTGTACCTCGGCGCCTTGGTCAAATGTTGACTCCTTAGAAGAGACCCCCGGTCGTCCAATCTAAGTCACTAGCTTAGATTGAGAATCCAAGGAACCTCTCCTGGATGGGTGTTATTACCCCCAATGTCCATGACTCGGTTCTAGGGGCGGTGTAACCTTTTCCCTGAGCCACGTTACAGATACCCCCTTACATGACGCACTTTAGGTACTTTGCGTCTTACGAAATTTTATTCGCGAACTAGGGTGTACGCCATGAAGGTTCGTCCCATTCTGATTATTTTGTCAATTTTGTTTTATACGTAATAGGTACCCCCTACTATGACGCACTTTAGGTTCTTTTGCCTTTTGCAAAATCGTTCGCGAACTAGGGTGTACGCCATAGTAAGTTCGCCACTTTCTGATTATTTTGTTGATTCTTCTGTATATGTAAGCTCTTTTGTAATTTCGCTGATCTTTGATAACTTTTCATCGTTTTCTGTGCGAAATATTCGCATGTTTTTCAAGAATAAAAATGAAATATTTAATTCTTTCTGCCTCAATCATGTATCATTCCGCAGTCTACTTCTTCACCATAATTTTTTATGGGTAATATCTCTTTAAGTATAATCTATTCCATGGTCTATCGAGTTTGCGTCCCACATCTCTACCCTCAGGGTCCATCAATCTATATGCCCCTATTCCAACTATCTCCTTGATGATATAAGGTCCATCCCATTTTTTCGCAAGCATTCCACCACTTTCTCGCTGATATATCGGCGTTTCTCGCAGAACTAAATCGCCTGGTTGAAATTCGCGTGTTTTAACACGTTTATTATATTCTCGGGCTAATCTTCGCTGGTAATTTTCCATATGCTGCAAAGTCCTTTCTCTTTTTTCTTCTAATTCATCCAACTTAGTTAAAATAATACCCACACTAATATTTTTCTCCCAAGCTTCTCTCTTTGTTGTTGGAATAATAACTTATGTTGGTAGCACAGCCTCAACCCCATATGTTAAACAGAAAGGTGACATTCCCGTGGCTTCTCGCCTGGTTGTGTTGTAAGCCCACACTGCATTATGTACCTGTTCGCACCATGCTTTATTGCACCCTTCTAATTTCTTCTTCAATATATTTGCGATTGTCTTATTTGTTGCTTCTGCTTGCCCATTTGCCTGAGGGTATAATGGAGTTGACTTTCCACATTTTATCTTAAATGCATTAAGTAACAATTCTATATTCTGTCCCTCGAACTGCTTCCCATTATCAGATACCAATTGTGCGGGAATTCCAAATCTACATATGATATTCTCAAATATGAATGTAAAAATATCTTTGTCGCGAATGTGTTGTACTGCCTTTACTTACGCCCATTTTGTGAAATAGTCTCAGAACGACAATCGGATATCTTCTTTGTCCGGACCACGGTAAAAACGGTCCAACAATATCTAAACCCCATTTTCCAAAGGGCCACACATTTGTTGAAGATGTTAATAGTGCTCCAGGTGCATGTATTTTCTTTCCATGCCTTTGGAAATCTTCGCAACGTCTTGATACACGTTTCGCATCCTCATGCATATATGGCCAGTAATAGCCTTGTGTTTTCGCTCTGTATGCCAAAGATCTTCCGCCGTTGTGATTGCCAGCATCCCCACTATGCAACATCTTTAACACTGCTTCTCCTTCTTCTCGTGTCAAACACCTGAGTGAAGGTCCATTAAAAGATCTCCGGTATAGTATCCCATCTCTTAGTTCATAATTTGTAGCACGGCTTTTTAATTTGTGCGCCTCCAGCCTATTTCTTGGTGTTTCTCCTCTCATCAAATATGCATGAAGTTCGGCTCTCCAATCTTCAATAACGGGTGTTTGCTCCCCATCTTCTATGATCATCACGTCTACCTCTCCTTCTTCCTCCTTATTGATTGATGGTGATAAAAGTGTATGTATCTTTATGCATCTCGCAGTTGGATCTGTCATCATACTTGAGATAAAAGCAAAAGCATCTGCGAGTCTATTATCTTTTCTTGATATGTGTCTCCATTTTATTTTTGGTATTTTCGCTGACAAGTCTCCAACAAGTTTCTTGTATTTCTTTAAAGATGGTTCATTTGTAGTGTATTCTCCTTTTATTTGTCGAATGACTAGCTGCGAGTCACTGGTGATTCTCACATTTTCCAACTGCATTTCTATTACGAATTTCAAAGCATGTATTATAGCTTCATATTCCGTTTCATTATTGGTGGATGTAAATTCCAGTCTGAAGGAAAAAGCCATTTTAGTGCCTTCTGGCGAAATCAAAACAATTCCAATTCCGTTACCTTCTCCATTTGATGATCCATCTACCAACACTTCCCATCTATCTGGCTCTGTCAATAGGTCCTTTGGGTTTCCATATTCTTCTTTTATATCCATCATTTATTCCACTGCTTCATCATCTTCTAAAGGAAATTCTGCTAAAAAGTCTGCGACAATTTGTGACTTCGGTGAAGATAGTACTTCATAATTGATTTTGAAGTGTCCTATTTGTGCATTCCATCTCTCGACTCTGGCTGATCTTTTTGAATTCTTAATTACTGATTCAATGGGTACCTTTGTCAATACCCTTACTGTATGTGCTTGAAAATATATGTGAAGCTTGAATGCTGCATAAACTAACGCCAAAATTAATTTTTCAATTTTTGAATAATTTTTCTCTGCGGTATTGAAAGTTTTACTGATGTAGTAGATTGGTTTCTCAATTCCTGCATCTACTCGCAATAACACAACACTTAATGCGTGCGATGTTGTCGCAAGATATAGTAGTAGTTCCTCTCCACAGTTCTCTTTTTTTGCAAAATAGATATATTCATCGATAATCTTTTATTCCTTGTAATGCTTTCTCGCATTCATCCGTCCATTTAAATTTTGTCCCCTTTTTGAGTATGTTGAAAAAGTGTTTGCATTTATCTGATGATCGCGAAACAAACCTCCCTAGTGAAGCCAAGAGTCCGTTTAGCTTCTGCACATCTTTTATTGTTGCTAGAGTTGGCATGTCGCGAACTGCTTGCACCTTCAATAGGATCAACTTGTATACCCTCTTTTGATACAATGTAGACTAAAAATTTCCCTGACGCAACCCCAAAAATACACTTCTCTGGATTTAATTTGATGTTAAACTGTCTCATTTGTTCAAAAATTTCTCTCAAATCTTGGACATGATCTTTTGCTTCTTTACTTTATATTAGAATGTCATCCACATACACCTCTAGTGTCTTATGTATCCATTTCGCAAACACTTTTTCCACCATTCTTTGGTATGTTGCTCCAGCATTTCGCAAACCAAATGGCATTTTTGTATAACAATATAATCCTCTTGGGGCGAAAAAAAGCAGTGTGTTCTTGATCTTCTTTAGCGAGAGGGATTTGATTATATCCTTTGTATCCATCTAGAGAAGATATTCTATCATTTCCTGCTGTCGACTCTACCAATTGTGGGATATCTGGTAGTGGAAAACTATCTTTTGGGCAAGCTTTATTTAGATCAGTGAAATCTATACAGATTCTTATCCCTTTGTTCTTCTTTGGAACTACTACCATGTTTGCTATCCACTCCGGATATTTAGCTTGTCTTATGATTCCTGCATCAAGCATCTTCTTCAGTTCTTCTTCTATTTGGGGATGATACGTTGTTGCAATCTTTCTGATTCTTTGTTTGAATGGTCTTATATTTTTATCAATCTCCAATTTATGACATGCCACAGACGGATCTATTCCCGGTATCTCATCCATATCCCATGCGAAAATGTCTTTATATTCTCGCAGATTTAATGATTCTTTCTTCTTCATCTTCCTCCATCTTAGTTCCGATTTTTAGTATTTTGGGTACTTCTATGGTCCCAACATTCACTTCCTTCGTTGGCTCTGCCGCGGTGTAACTGGCCTCAGGTTCTTTCATAGGTGTCGGTTCTTTTATCTCCTTCGCAAGTCCATTCCCTTCTTCCGAAATTTCACCAGGTATGCCTTTTCCTTCCTCAGCTTTTATCATGTAAATTCTAAATTCTTCTTCTTTCTTTGCTTCCTTCGCCATTTCCCTGCGATTTTTCCGCTTCTCTGCACGTCCTTCGTATTGTTTCACTTCAATTTGATAACATAATCTCGCTTTATCCACATGTCCTCTAATTTCACCAATCCCACTTGGTATAGGAAATTTAATGCATTGATGTAATGTCGACGCTACAGCTTTAATCGCATGTATCCATGATCTTCCTAACAACATGTTGTATGGTGATTCCATATCCACTACACAGAATATTACTCGTGTTTCGATTTTTCCTAGTAAAATTCGCAATTCTATTTCTCCTTTTGGTTTTGTTACAGATTTGCCAAAGCCATGAATATGATAAGTTGAAGGAGACATTTCTTCATCTTTGTACCCCATTTTTTTGTATGTATGGTAGAACATTATATCCACCGAACTCCCTGTATCCACCAAAGTTCTGTTTATTGTCCATTCTTCCACAATTTTTGCCGTGTTCACCTTTTCTTTCTGTGTGGTTACTGTGATTACCAAAGGAGATGTGTGCCCCAAATTTTCTTCTGGTATTTCTGCTGCTGTGAACATAATTTTTTGTTGTAGGACCAGAATATCGCGACAGCAATACTTCGCGAGAGTAATAAACAACTACATTACGAAGGTGTCGCAAGGAAATAATTTAAATGACGCACCAGATGACGACAGCTAGAACATAAGAAAAGTGTGAAGACTTGGCGAGATTTAGGAGTGTCGCGAAGTCTAACACTTACATATTTGCGACGCTTCGCGAAGAATTCCCGAAGATAAAGGACAGCTTAGCTGTCATCCACTATGTAATACCCTATATAAAGGGTCGAGTAAGTCTGTTGTAAGGGAGGATTTCTTTTGAATTGTTAAGCAAGTCATTAGGAGAGAGAAAATTAGGAGTGATTGTAATCTCTTTAGATCTGTTCTACATTTCTTTGTAAACCTTTCAAGAAAACAATTAATAAAATATATTGTTACTCATCTTCAAATGGATTAATTAAACAAATTCGAGTGAGGGGTGTAGTGTGGGATTTCCTGCAACTACATATGCGCTAGAAACAGGGACTGAAGAAGATTGAAGATCGAAGAGTGCAGTTAAAATCGTTTAAATCAAGAAGATGAGAAAGGAAAATGTTAAATCGGATGAGGTAGAGGAGTCAAGAAACAAGGAAAATAATGAAAATGTGGAATACAATTCAATTACAAAAGCAATGGTTAATGAATTTCACGAAAATATTAGAGGAAGGATACATAAACGAGATTTTGAAGGAAAGAAAATTATAGAGGAGGAGAAGACATCGTCTTTGAAGGAATGGGAAAAACAGAAAATAACGTTTACAGCAGTAGAAGTGCCTAGAGAGAGTTCGAATCATACATATCCACTAGTGATTACGATAAATGCAAGCGAAAAAAATCGGCAAAGAATCGGAGGAATGAATCGGCAAACAAAAAATTAGGATATAAAGATGAAGAAATGAGTTCGGCGGAGGAATGGGCAATAAATAGAACTTTGGTGGATACGGGGAGTTTGGTGAGTATCATGTTTTACCATACCTACAAAAAATTAGGATATAAAGATGAAGAAATGAGTTCCCCAAGGTATAATATCCATGGTTTTGGAAAATCTATAACAAGAAAAGGAGAGATAAAATTACGAATTTTACTCGGAGAAATTGAAACACGGAGGTAACATTAAGTGTAGTGGATATGGAATCGCCAATGTACCACATATTGTTAGGGAGACCTTGGGTACATGTAATTAAGGCGGTAGCGTCAACACTCCATCCTCAAAATGAGTGCATCAAATTTCCTCGAGGATGACATTGAGAGACACTACATTGAACAAAGTGCTCGAATTGGAAAATCAAGAAAGGAGGCAATCGGATAACCGCGGAGATATTGATAAAGGAATATGAAGAATAGAGCCGAGAGACAACCAAGAAGAGAACAACCGATATAATGGCCATCAAAAGAGCGTCGCGAGGAAAGTAAAACAAGAAGGTCAAAACATTATGAAGGGCAAATGAACAAATCTTAAGTGAAATGAGAGGATTGTTGAACAACGCAATTGAAAAGATCGCCCTTCACGTTAGAATTACGGAAGATGTTCTCCAAACAAACATCTTCGACGGAACAACTTTTATGCTAAGAAAGTGTATGTTGCGGTGGGAGAACCATGAATTTATTTCGAAATTGGAGAAGCACTAAAATGGTTTGAGGGTCTAAAGGAACACAATCACATCATTTAATCATTTGCAAGCCACATTCCTAGGAGCATACATAAGTAACAACTCTTCACGACCCGGTATTGAAGATGTATTCGGGTTGAAACAAAGGGTTGGCGAGAGCTTAAGGCAGCTTGACAATAAGATGGAGAACCATGTGTGAAATGGCGGGACGGGTTGAGGGAAGATATCTCATCCTCTCATTTGTAAATGCTCTCTTCGCAACTAACTTGTTATACATTCAAATTTTTAGAGTCAAAAATACAATCACGATGGCGAACTGCCTATATCGCCTTAGAAGAAAAGAAAGAATGAAATGAATTCTTATCCATCGCGAACACAAACTCGAATGCTGCGAACGCAAGCTTGTTACCTCGGTTCATCAATACGAAGGCGAGCACTTCGCAAGGACAGCAAAGGGGAAGGATGATGAGAGACATTAGTAGCTATGGGAAGCCATGACCGAGGAATTTGAACAAGAAAGGAACTACTATAACCTTGCACAACCCAATAATAAGATTCGGAGGCTAGATCATATGCAAGAAACTTATGGTGGACGAAGGCAATATAACCATGGAGGGCGAGAGAAGCCGCGAGAATAGTATGGGGAACCAATTAAGATGCCTCCACCGAAGTGTGGAAAAGATGCGGGAGGCTATACTTGTGATGGAAGATGTACCAGCACCTTGGAACGCGGGATGGAACCACCACCAGCGACAGAAGTCATGAGTTTTGTTCTTACCATCGCTTCCATGGACATCAAAACAAACAAGCAGTAAACGTAAAGAGAATTATTCTCGGGATGATTGATCAGGGAAGGTTGAATCACTTTCTAAAAGAGAGAGAAAAAGGCCAGACATTACCACACACCGAAATGCAGCGAGTGTCGGCGAGGAAAGGAAACATTTGTGATAGAAATCGGAACAAAAGCTAAAAATTTGAATTGCAACTATCATCCACTCTTATCGCACAATCGAAGATTTTCATGACAACGTGCTCGGTAGAGTCTTTGCGAGAGATACGACGATAAAGAAATAATGAGCAAATGGAATTTGGCGAATACTTCGCAAACAAATATTAACAAATAATGAAACATGAATGATTGAATGATTGAATGATTTAACAAAGATGAATGAGTAAATGAATGGGACGAACCTTTATGGCGTACACCCTAGTTGTGAATAACATTTCGTAAGGCAAATGTAAGACCTAAGGTGCGTCATATAAGGGGTATCTCTCGACATGGCTCGGGGAAAGGTTACACCGCTCCACGAAGCCTCGAGTCATGTTTGGGGCCCATGAAAGCCTATCCTGAGGAGATACCTTGGATTCCCAACTATATATGTAGGTTATACCCTGGTTGGGCGACCGAGGGTCTCTTCTTAGGAGTCGGTGTATGCTCAAGGCGCCGGGGTACACGGTTGAAGTGCCGGGATGGATGAACCTACCCCCTGCCATTCTTGGCAAGTCTTGGCATATGTTGCACTCGCTTGAAGAAAACTCCACTTAGGGTGCGACCTTGTAACCATAAACCCTATAGGTATAAGGGATAAGAGGCTGCGAAAACAAGCTGGTTGTTGTTAAGACCGGATGGGAGGAGCTAGTCTTGTATGGCCGATGTTTCGCCTCCTTGAAGGGGCAACCGGGGAGATGATAAGGCGACGCTCTCCATTAGGGGGGTGTCAAAACAGGACGCAAATGTCATGAGGCTGTTCTCGCAAGAGAATTTAGGCTCGTCATATTTGTGCAATGATCCTGCAGAGGCAATAATACTAACGCGAGGGTAAGGCGAGATCAATGGGTCTTTACATGAAAGTGTCTACGGACGTCCTGCGATTTCGTCGCACAACAATGTGTAGAAATGTCACGGAGCTATGTGTTCGCAAGGATATATAGGCCTGTCATATTGTCGCAACTAAAATATCCTGCGAGAGGCAAAAATACTTGGAAAATGATAAGGCAAGATCAATGGGTCTTTACATGCAAGTGTAAAGACGTCCTGCGATTTTGTCGCAATGAAAGGTGGCGAGAAGACCTCTAATTAGGGAGGTCTAAAGACCACACAAAATGATAAGGCAAGGTCAATGGGCCATTGCATGAAAGTGTAAAGGCGGCTTGCGACCTTGTCATATCGATATATTTCAATAACAATAAAATAAATATTCAACAACATACATGATGACAACTAAAATCTTCCATCTGAAGATAAATAACAGAGGCAAGTATGGGAATGGAAAAGATGAAATATTGTTATTCATCTTCTGATGAAAGAGTTATACATCAATAATGTTAGCCAATTATATTACAAGGAAGAACTACCAAAAGGGGAAGTGAAGATTGAATTTAGAGGGGAAAAATCCAAGAAATACACTATAATAAGGATACGATATTATTACAAAGCGAAAAAAAGAAAACAAAAAGAGTTATCTCTTTGGCGATTCTTCTTCTTCATCAGATTCTTCAGTCTGATTATTCTCATCGCCGAATTTTCTTCTTCAGCCAGCCTCGCTATCGAAACGTTCCAGATTCTCGGGAACCTTTTCAAGGAGACGGGGATATGAATGCAGGATATTGTGGTCCTTACAAACATACTCCATGCCTCCATTGCGAAAGCTACATCATTACTAAAGTTCTCCACCGTCGTTAGAAATTGTTTCTTCAACTTTGGAATATCTATTCTCGCGAAGGGAGAGATTCTTTGAATTATCTAAAACTTTCACCCAGAATCGCAAGGAATTTTGGCGAAGCAATTCATCAAATTCAAGGAGAGATTTTTGAAATGTTGCTAATGCACATGTGCACCATTATTAGCAATGCGATCTTTATCATCTATGTGGTCACTAATTTTCTTCCTCAAAATTTTGGTTTCTTTAACATTCGTTTAAATTGGTTGGCAGCACTTATACCAGATCTATGCTCAATTTCTAAAAGACGATATTTGGTCTGAAGTTCATTTAATGAAAGAGAGTTAATTTTGTTCGACGAACTACTTAAAGAGTTGTTGAGGTGAGCGAGAAGAAGATTATTATCCATAGCGGAGGAATGGGCAATAAATAGAACTTTGGTGGATATTCCTTGGAAACGGGGGAGTTTGGTGAGTATCATGTTTTACCATACCTACAAAAAAATTAGGATATAAAGATGAAGAAATGAGTTCCCCAAGGTATATACATGATAAGAGCAAAAGAGGGAAAAGGAATACCTAGCGAAATCATGGGAAAAGGGAGTGAGTTCGCGAAGGAAATGAAAGGACCAACTCCTATGGGAGAACCGAAATCTAGTTATATCGCAGTAGAACAAACAAAAGAAGTGAATGTTGGAACCGAGGAGGAGCCTAAAATCTTAAAAATTGGGACTAAAATGGAAGCGGATGAAGAGAGAAGAAGAAGCTGTTGATTTCTTTGCGAGATTACAAAGATATTTTCGCGTGGGATATGGATGAAATGCCTGGTATAGATCCATCAGTGGCTTGCCATAAATTGGAAATTGACAAGAATGTAAAACCATTTAAACAAAGAATTAGAAAGATCGCAACAACATATCATCCTCAAATAGAAGAAGAATTGCAGAAAATGTTGGACGCAGGAATCATTAGACAAGCAAAATATCCCGAATGGATAGCAAATATGGTTATAGTCCCGAAGAAGAAAAAAGGAATAAGAATTTGTATAGACTTTCTTGATCTAAACAAAGCTTGTCCTAAAGATAGTTTCCCATTACCGGATATCCCGAATTGGTTGAAGCGGCGGAAGGAAACGAAAGGATATCATCTCTTGATGGATATAAGGGTTACAATCAAATCCCTCTCGCTAGAAGAAGATCAAGAACATCTGCTTTCTTTGCCCCAAGAGGATTGTCTTGTTATACAAAAATGCCGTTTGGTTTACGAAATCTTTGGTGCGACATACCAAAGAATGGTGGAAAAGGTGTTCGCGAGATGGATACACAAAACATTAGAGGTATACGTAGATGATATGTTAATAAAAAGTAAAGAAGCAAAAGACCACATACGGGATTTGAAAGAAATTTTTGAACAAATGAGGCAATTTAATATCAAAGTAAACCCGAGAAAAATGTACCTTTGGAGTCGCCTCTGGAAAATTTTTAGGGTACATTGTATCCAAAGAAGGAATTCAAGTCGACCCGGAAAAAGTACAAGCGATTCGCGATATGCCAACACCGGCGACAGGTAAAAGATGTTCAAAAGTTAAATGGGTTGTTAGCTTCGCTAGGGAGGTTCATCTCGCGATCATCGACAAATGCAAGCACTTTTTCAATATCCTTAGAAAGGGATCGAAGTTTAAATGGACAGATGAATGCGAGAAAGCCTTGCAAGGAATAAAGGAACATTTAATGGATATATCAATTTTGCAAAAAGCAGAAGAAGGAGAAGAATTGTTGATCTATCTTGCGAAAACCTCGCATGCATTAAGTGCGGTGTTCTGCTGCGAGTGGACGCAGGAGTAGAAAAACCAATTTATTACATCGAAAAACTTTCAATGCTTTGCGAGAAAAGAATTACTCAAAAAATTGAAAAACTAATCTTGGCATTAGTTTATGCGACATTTAAACTTCGTATATATTTTCAAGCGCATGTTGTCAAGGTGGTGACAAAAGTACCAATAGAATCAGTGATGAAGAATTCAAAGAGGTCGGGAAGAGTAGAGAGATGGAATGCTCAAATAAGTCATTGCAAACTCAAATATGAAATACTATCTTCGCCAAAATGACAGGTTGTCGCAGACTTTCTAGCAGAATTTCCTTTGGAAGAGGATGAATCCGTAGAAGAAATGATGGATGTGGAGGAAGAACATGGAGATCCAAAAGATTTGTTAACGGAACCAAATAAATGGGAAATATTAGTAGATGGGTCATCAAATGGAGAAGGAAATGGAATAGGAATTGTTGTGATATCGCCGAGAGGGCAATAAAAAATAGCTCTTTCTTTCAGTTGGAGTTTGCATCAAAAAATAATGAAACGAGAATATGAAGCTATAATACATGCTTTGCGATTTGCAATAGAAATGAAGTGGAGAATGTGAGGATTACTAGTGATTCACAATTGGCAATTCGCCGGATAAAGAAGAATATGCCATAAACGAATTGTCTTTGCAAAAATATAAGAAACTTGTTGACGAGTTGTCGATGCGAGATACCAAGAATAAAGTGGAGACATATATCAAGGAGAAATAATAGGCTCGCAGACGCTTTTGCCTTTATATCAAGTATGATGACAGATCCGGTTGCGAGAAACATTAAAATACAAACACTTTTGATGCCGTCAATTGACAAAGAAGAAGAACAAGAAACCGATGTAATGGTAGTAGAAGATGGAACGCAAACACTTTGCGAAGAAGATTGGAGAGCGAGCTTCATGCATATTTGATGACAGGAGAAACACCAAGAAATAGATTAGAGACACATAAATTAAAAAGCCGTGCAACAAATTATGAATTAAGAGATGGAGTGCTATACTGACGATCTTTTAACGGGCCTTCACTTAGATGCTTAACAAGAAAGGATGGGGAAATCATATTGAAGATGTTGCATAGTGGGGATGCTTGGTAATCATAGCGGTGGAAGATCTTTAGCACATAAAGCAAAAATGCGGGGCTATTATTGGCCATATATGCATGAGGACGCGAAACAAGTGTCAAGGCGTTGCGAGGATTGCCAAAGGCATGGGAAGAAAATACATGCACCAGGAGCTCCGTTAAATTCTTCAACAAGTGTCTGGCCATTTGGAAAATGGGGCTTAGACATTGTAGGACCATTTTTACTAGGAACGGGACAGAGAAGATATTTAATCGTCGCTCTGATTATTTCACAAAATGGGCGAGAGGTGAAAGCGGTACAACATATTCGCGATAAGGATGTTTTTACTTTCATATTTGAGAACATTATATGCGGTTTGGGATTCCAAAGCCTGATTGGTATCGACAATGGGAAACAGTTTGAAGTACAAAATATAGAATTGCTTGCTTAATGCATTTCGAGATACGATGTGGAAAATCAACTCCTCTATACCCGCGGGCTAATGGCCAGGGAGAGGCGACAAATAAAACAATCGCAGACATATTGAAGAAGAAGTTAGAGGGATACAATAAAGGATGGTGCGAACAAGTACCCAATGCGGTATGGGCTTATAATACAACTAGAAGAGAAGCTACAGGCATGTCCCCTTTTTGTTTAACATATGGAGTTGAAGCTGTACTCCCGACAGAAGTTAAGATTCCAACTACAAAGAAAGAAGCTTGGGAGAAAATTCTCAGTGCGGGTAACATTTTAATCAAGTTAGATGAATTAGAAGAGAAAAGAGAGAGAGCACTACAACATATGGAGAATTATCAGCGAAGGTTGGCCAGAGAATATAACAAGCGTGTCAAGATACGTGAATTTCAGCCCGAGGTGACTTGGTGCTGCGAGAAACACCTATATATCGGCGAGAAAATGGTGGCAAGGCTGGCAAGAAAATGGGATGGACCTTATATCATAAAAGAGATAGTTGGTACAGGGGCATATAGATTGATGGATCCTGAAGGCAAATATGTAGGACAAAAATTAAATATGCCATGGAATAGGTTATATCTTAAGAAATATTACCCATAGAAGATGGGAGAAATGGAATGAGCTTTGTGATGTAATGTTTTTGCGACGAGATAGATTGCGAGATTGAAGAAAATAAAGCCAGATTGTGCGAATATTTCGCAAACAATGCACGATAATAAAAAATGAATGAGTGAGTGAATGGGACGAACCTTTATGGCGTACACCCTAGTTCGCGAATAATACTTCGTAAGAGGCAAATGTAAGACCTAAAGTGCGTCATATAAGGGGGTATCTCTTGACATGGCTCGGTGAAAAGGTTACACCGCTCCCGGAACTGAGTCATGGAGATTGGGGATAATAACATCCATCCTGGAGAGATACCTTGGATTTCCAACTATATAAGGTTATACCCCTGGTTGGGCGACCGAGGGTCTCTTCCAAGGAGTCGCGTATGACCAAGGCGCCGAGGTACACGGTTGAGTCAAGAGTGCGGGGAGCATGGAACTTCCTTACCACTCTTGACAAGTCTTGGCACATGCTGCACTCGGGCTCAAAGAAAACTCCACTTAGGGTGCAGTCTCGTAACCATAAGCCCTATAGGTATAAGGGATAAGAGGATGCGAAAACAAGCGCTTCTTTGTTAAGACCGGATGGGAGGAGCTAGTCTTGTATGGCCGATGTACGCCTCCTTGAAGGGGCAACCGGGGAGATGATAAGGGCGGCACCCTCCATTAGGGAGGCGATAAGTGTCTTAAGACGCAAATGTCATGAGGCTCTATTTTCGCAAGAAAATTTAGGCTTGTCATATTTGTGCGATAATCCTGAAGAGGCAAAAATACTAACATGAAGGTGAGGCGAGATCAATGGGTTTTTTCATTTAAAAATGAAAAAACGTCCTGCGATTTCGTTGCATAGCCGACAATGTCATGGGATTTTATGTTCGCAAGAATATTTAAACCTGTTATATTGTCGCAAGCACAATATCTACTGAGGGCAAAAATACTTGCGCAATGATAAGGCAAGGTCAATGGGTCATTACATGAAAATGTAAAGACGTCCTACGATCTTGTCGCGATGAGGGATGGCAAAATAAGACCTTTAACTAGGAAGGCAAAATAAGACCATACAATTAATGATAAGACAATATCAATAGGTTTCTTTATTATGAAGAAATCTTGCGATCATGTCGCAGCAATACATGTCAACAAAGAAGGAAAATGAACATGCTTGCGAGATTATAATTGCGAGGCAAGATATAAAGAGAATTAACAATAATAAGCACTTCGATAATAAAAGTTAATCATCAGGGAATTTGTTCTCCAAATCAAAAGAAGTACTTCAACAAAAATTCAAAAAGCATCCTATGCAAAATATCATCCAGCTAAAGAAGTTTAAATAAAAATGCATAATTACAGAAATAATTCAATTCTCCACATCAACATGAGATGTTACGGGTTCTTCAACAATCTTATCGGCCTCTTTTTTCGCCGGTTGGACGATTTTCATCGAAGTTCCTTCATTCGGTTCCTTCATCAAAAATTTCATCATTAGCGACCTCTTCGCAGCTTTGATAATCATAATCACTGCTCGGGGGAATTGGGAACTTCATCATCACTCACTTCCAGAGGTGCAACAGATACGGGATCAAGAGATGTAGATAACAAAACACTATTCACAAGAACTTCAGCTTTAAGATGAAGTTGACGAAGAAGCGCTTTCTGCTGGTTTTTACTCTCTATATCTTTGTAACCGCACATATAATTGAAACTTCTTTCTGCTCTGTCGCGAGAATGCATAAGGGAAGTAGCAAGCATTTTATTCTCCTTGCGAATTTTTGAGTGGTCAGATTTCAAAGCAGTAAGGGAGGAATGAAGATTTTTCTCAGACACTGCGAAACAAAGAATAAAAGCAAAAAATATTATAAAAAATAAAAGTTATGAAGCAACGATAAATGAAGAATAAATGAGGCAGCCAACTGTTATGACTACCTTCCTTTTGCGAGATAAGGTCTTTGGGTTAATGCGAGAACAACTATTTTCCGGTTGGTCCATGGCGATATCAAAGTTATCTCCAACTAATCCTTTCAAACGAGCTCATGATTTTTCTCGTCGAGAAATAAGTCCTGGCATTTTCTTTTGCGAGGGAAGAATTGGATTTCTCCAATTGGGAACATTGATCCTTGAGTTGGTTTGCTTTTACACTTAAAGTTATTCTACCCTGAATAAGTTTATTTTTCTCGATAGTAACTTCTTCAAGATTATTTCTCAGCGAGCGAAGAGACTGTTCTTGCTCTTTACACAATTTTTGACAAATATCATACTGCTGCGAGTAAACTGACACCTTGTTTAATAAAGTTCGCTTCTCTTGAGAAAGAATTCCATTCTCATCTGATAAAGTTTCCAACTCTAAATTAGCTTTAGTCAAAGAATACGAGAGGCGAGATAAGTCATTACTTAACAAGTCGTGTTTCTGAGCTAAATCAGCATTTTCTTTAGAAAGATTATCTATTTGGTCAACAACATATGTGTGGAGATTATCTAATTGGTTATATTGCTCCACCCAAGAATCTTTATCAGCTCGAACTTCTTCAACATTATATGTAGTTGCAGGAAATCCCACACTACACCCCTCACTCGAATTTGTTTAATTAATCCATTTGAAGATGAGTAACAATATATTTTATTAATTGTTTTCTTGAAAGGTTTACAAAGAAATGTAGAACAGATCTAAAGAGATTACAATCACTCCTAATTTTCTCTCTCCTAATGACTTGCTTAACAATTCAAAAGAAATCCTCCCTTACAACAGACTTACTCGACCCTTTATATAGGGTATTACATAGTGGATGACAGCTAAGCTGTCCTTTATCTTCGGGAACTCTTCGCGAAGCGTCGCAAATATGTAAGTGTTAGACATTGCGACACTCCTAAATCTCGCCAAGTCTTCACACTTTTCTTATGTTCTAGCTATCGTCATCTGGTGCGTCATTTAAATTATTTCCTTGCGACACCTTCGTAATGTAGTTGTTTATTACTCTCGCGAAGTATTGCTGTCGCGATATTCTGGTCCTACATCTTGCCTCTTCTCATGTATTCTCTGCGAAGTACGGAATGTCATGAGAACTAATGTTGAAGAACCAGTTTCGATATGTCGCCACCGTTTAGTTTCCATTCTTTTACCGACAAGATTCCGTGAATTTAGGGATGACTGTTTACACGTGTCTAAGATCTTATTTTTTACCGGTTCGTCCGGTTACCCTTCTCTCGTCTATTTAAAGAGGAATTCCCTTTGAAAATTCTCTTCTTTTACTTCATTTTCTTTATTGTCTGCAATTTTTCTCTGCCGTTTTCCTTCATTATCTTCCTGCTTTAATTCTTCTGCTACTGTTTCTATGGCATCAAGGTCTGTTGATTTCACCAATTTTGATTACTCCATGATTGATCTTTCTTATTGTAGTCTTTTATTTGAATATTGCTCTTCTTTTAATGTTTCTCCCACCATTTTTATTTCAGCCAAGACAAACCCAGCTCCAAATTCACCGTTAAGAACCCTAATATTTCTTCAAGTTCAAAATTGAAATCCTTTGCTTCTAAAAAGCATCCTGCGAGTGGCAAGGTATTTAAGAAACATTTACCCTTTTAATAACAATATTGTTGCCTCTGTTTCTTATTTAACTTGTAATTCGCAGGATGACAAAAATGTTGATAGGTCCCCCAAGAAACCTCGCCGTTCTAAACCTGTTGCACCTGCTGTTTTTCCTGCAACTACATCTGTTTTTCCCATTCTTTCAAGGATGATGCTTTCTCTATTGTTATAATCTTCTTTCCTTCAAAATCTCTTTTGTGTATTCTCCCTCTGATACTTTCATGAAATTCATTAACCATTGTTTTTGTAATCATATTACATTCCAATTCTCCATTACTCTCTTTGATTCTAGCTTTCTCCAATTTATCCATCATACTCTTGATTTAAACAATTTTAGTGACAATATCCAATCTCTTCTCTTCAATCGTCCTTGTTTCTAGTGCCAATATGTAGTTACAGGAAATCCTAGTGTAGTTGCAGGAAATCCCACACTACACCCCTCATAATATTTCATAGATCTTAATCTATTTCATAATCAAAATAAAGATTAAAATGCTAAAATTATAAAATGGACACGAGGATTTTTACATGGTTCGATCAATTTGATCTACATCCATGGTTCTCCACTATGATTATTGAGATTACATAAGAATTAGATTTACAATCTCCATTAATGGATATTTTGTAGAGCTCTAGATCTAATTTTAGGGGAAGAAGATGATAAAGGAAATAAATCTCTCTCTAAAAATATCTCTCTCCTACTAAAATTCTCCCTCTTACTAAAATGTATCTTCTCCAAAAATGTATCTCTCCTCAAAAATGTGTATCTCCTTTTCTCTCTCCTGCTCTCCTCTTTATATAGTGTTTACATAGTGGATGACAGCTCATGTACAACTAATATTTCCCTTAATTTCGGATTTACCTTGCGACATCCTCGCAAGAGTATAAATGTTAAATCTCGCAGACACTCTAGTTTTCGCACTTTCTTCATGTTTACGCTATCGTCATTTATTATGTCATTTCTGAAATCACTTTGCGACGGTTTCGCGACGTTGTTAATGAAGGTTCCGCAAGTGTGTTGTTATTGCGATATTTGGATCCTACATCTTGCCTCTTTTTTCTTGAATATTGCTTGAAGAGCGATCTTTAAGAAAAAATCCGTTGTTGTAGTGTCTTTGATCTTTGTTGATGAAGGAACGAGCGAAAGAATACTGGATTTGAAAAGTACGTACTTGCCTCTATTCTTTTGCGAAGTTCCGAAGCTTTGCGAATTAAATAAGAAGTATCAACTCTTGAAGTACGCGAAGTATGAAGTATCCTTGAAGTATAAGAAGTATGAAGTATCCTCGAAGTATAAGAAGTATGAAGTACTTAATCCTCTAAATATAATAAGTATTGCGAATCCATCATGCGAAACTCTCGCTCCATGTTCTTTGCCTCATGCTATGCTCTATTCTTTTGCGAAGTTCTGAAGCTTTGCGAAGTGAATAAGAAGTATTGCGAACTAATCATGGAAAATTAGAAGTATGAAATATTAGAAGTATTAATCCTCGGAATATAAGAAGTATTTATCCTTTAATGAGAGTAGTAAGTATTGCCTCTATTCATGCGAAAATATTGCCTCTATTCATGCGAAATTATTACTCCATTTTTGGTGAGAATTCTTGTTGTTCATCGGTGAACATCTTCTTTGGAAATGATTCTTGCCGAGAAGATAAAGAACATAAAATGTTTTCTTGGTAATCCATAGTTGCCTCTGTTCTTTATCTATGAGGGTAGAATCCTTAAGAATGAGCGAGTTGTTTTTTCATTCTTATCTTGCCTCTGTCTCATGCTTTGCGCTCATGCGATAGTATAATCTCTTCAAGTTGCTTATCTTATCTTGTAAATTAATCACATTCTCATGAGATTCTTAATAATTCTCGCGAAATTCTGAATATCTCTGCGAAGTTTTGAATAATTCTGCGAAATTTTGTAAAATACTTGTTCGAATATAATGCTTATGTAATGATTATATTATGAAATGTGTATGCAATGTTTATGCCATGAAATACTTATGCGATGCTTTCATGATGCGAATATGATGCTTGTATGATGAGAATGCTTATCTACTGCAATGTATAACTAATGTTTGTGTTACTTAGCTCATTTTGCCGCTTTAAAACTGATGTATCTTTAAATCGCTTCCGTTCGTCATTTCTCTGATTTCGTCTCTAGTATATGCATTACTCTTTGCGTATTCATTGTTCCTCGCAAGTTCTTACTTGTGTTTCATCTTTTCTTATTCCTGCACTATTAGTATTACATAATAATATGATCATAATATCAAGTGTGCAGCATTTGCATTGCCTCGGTTTATTATCATGTACATGTTCTCAAGCTTATCATGTAATCATTTTCTCAAGCTCGCAAGCTTACCATGTAATCTTTTTTGCGATGAAAAATCTCTGTTACTTACATTCAAAATGTTTATGTTGAATATTGTCATTGCGACAAGATCGCAGGACGTCTTTACATTTTCATGTAATGACCCATTGATCTTGCCTTATCATTTATCTTGTGTGGTCTTATTTTGCCTTCCTAGTTAAAGGTCTTATTTTGCCACCCCTCATTATTGCGACAATATGGCAGGCCTAAATATTCTCGCGAACATAAAGTCCCATGACATTGCCGTCTTGCGACGAAATCGCAGGACGTCTTTACACTTTCATGTAAAGACCCATTGATCTCGTCTTATCTTTTCTTTAGTATTTTTGCCTCTGCAGGATATTTCATTTGCGACAATATGACAGGCCTAAATGTTCTTGCGAATATGAAGCCCCATGACATTGCCGTCTTGTGACACTTATCAGCTCCCTAATGGAGGGTGCCGCCCTTATCTTCTCCCTGGTTGCCCCTTCAAGGAGGCGTACATCGGCCATACAAGACTAGATCCTCCCATCCGGTCTTAACAACAACCAGTTGTTTTCGCAGCCTATTATCCCTTATACCTATATGGTTTATGGTTACGAGACTGCACCCTAAGTGGAGTTTTCTTCGGGCCGAGTGCAGCATATACCAAGACTTGCCAAGAATGGCCGAGACACTTCAAATGCCCCGTGGCACTCTTGGCTCAACCGTGTACCCCTTGCCTTGAGCATACACTCGACTCCTTGGAAGAGACCCTCGGGCGTCCAACCAGGGTATAACCTTATATATATAGTTGGAAATCCAAGGTATCTCTCCCGGATAGGCTTTCATGGGCCCCAAATCTCCATGACTCGGGTTCCGTGGAGCGGTGTAACCTTTTCACTGAGCCATGTCAAGAGATACCCCCTTATATGACGCACTTTAGGTCTTACATTTGCCTCTTACGAAATATCATTCGCGAACTAGGGTGTACGCCATAAAGGTTCGTCCCATTCACTCACTCATTCATTTTTGTCAATTCGTTCAATCATTCATTTTTGATTATCTCTTCTCATTATCTTTGCGAAATTATCGCATTTCCATTATCTCTGCGAAATTATCGCATGTCTTCATTCTTTCATTCATCCTTTCATTCATTCCTTCATTCATTCTTTCATTTCTGTCATTTCTTTCATTCATTCTCATAATATCATATCATTTGAAGCAAAGTAAATATTCAAGAGAAATTCTAATACATCATAGTCCTAAAATCTTTGTAGTTGTGAAATCTTTATAATTCTGCGATCGTATCGCGTTTTGTGATTTAAATCAAAAATCTTTTATTGTCTATAAATGAAATATTCTAGAGAAATATATAAATTGAATTTTCTGAGTTTTTTGTAATTTTGAAATCTAGAAATCTTTGTAATTTTGAAGTCTTTGTAATCTTGAAATCTTAGTAATATTTGTAATCTCGCGATTGAATCGCTTTTTTTTTTTTTTTTTTTTTTTTTTTTTAATCAAATCAAAAATCTTTTATTTTCTGTAGAAGTAAAATGTTCAAGGAAAGTGGTACTTAGCTTTTGTGGTTTGCTGCTGTTGTTGTCTCTTGCGAAGTGTATGATTTGCTTGCGAAGCTAGCATCCTTGAAATGTATAAACATCGCACAAAATATAATATCTCGCAGCAAAAAGAAATGTGAGAAATGAGATTTGAACCCTTGACCTGCCTCTTGCATATTCTCGCACCATACCAACTGTTCTAACCCTCTATTGCGAAATTAATTTGCGAGATAGTCATCAACTTTCTTCTTTGCGAGATTGGCAAAGTCTGTGCGAAATTTCTCATAACAAAATTAAATGTGCGAGAAGCAAGAATTGATCCTGCGACCTTCTGCTTGCATTCATGCCTCCTGACCAACTGTGCTAGCCCTGCCTCTGCGAAGTGTTTCTGCGAAATAATCACTTACTTTCTTCTTGCGAAATATACTTGCGAAAAATACACGTTCGTTGAGATTTGAACTCGCGACCATAAACTCATTAATTTCGCAGGTGACCAACTGTGCTGCCTCTTATTTGCGAAAGAATGAAACAACCTTGCGAAATTATTCATTTTCTCCCCTCTTTGCGGAGCAAAAAATTCTTTGCGAGGGGGGGAGATTCGAACCCGCGACCTCATGGTTGGACTTTACTGCCCATACCAACTGTGCTAGTTCTCTTTTGTGAAAGAAACGCATATTGCTACTTTATTATTCTTTCTTTCTTTTAGCAACAATTCCAAAAAGTGTGAAAAATTACGAGCTTATCGAGAATTGATCACGCGAACTCTAACTCTTATTCCGAATCCCTAACCATATGTGCCAGTTTCTATTTGTGTTAGAACGCACACTGTTGTAAGTTTATTCCATTTATTTCCCCTTTGTAAAAAAGAAGAAAATTATGCTCGCAAGTGAATTCGAACTTGCGACCACAAACACATATGTTGTTCTCTGGACCAACTGTTCAAGAACTCTTTTGCGAAATAAACTCATAAATTTTTTCCTTATTCTTTTGTTCGCCACTGAAAATGATAATAAAATGAAAAATATGTGTCTCTGCGAATTCGAACCCTTGACCTCTAGTTTGCATGCCCCTTCTCTAACCATCTGTGCCACTCTTTGTGTGCGAAAGAAACGCACAATGCTGTAACTTTATCGCATTTTTTCACTTTTATTATTTCAAAAATGTGTGAAAAATTAAGCTTGATGAGGGATTCGAACCCGTGGTATTGAACTTCTTCTCTTCGCTACTAACCATCGGTATTGGCTTCTATTTGCGAAAGAAAACCATACTGTTGTCTTCTTATTATTATCTTCTCCCTTAGTGGCCTAGTAAAAAATATGTTAAAAATAAAGAGTGAGGTGAGGTTTGATCTCGCAACTCCAATCTCTTTCAGTATTCCCTTGACCATCTGGGCTACTTGCTGCTTGCGAAGGAAACACTCAATGCCGCAATATTATTCCATTTCTTCACATTTGAAAGTTCAAAAATATTTGAAAAATTTTGTGTGGCTGCGAATTCGAACACATGACCACAGGTTTGTTTGTTCCCACTCTGACCATCTCTACTAGCTTTTGTTTGCGAAGATATGCATGTAGCCACCTCTTATTCTTTTCTCCTCTCCAGGCTATAGAAAAAATGTGAAAAAATATGACTGTGGCGAGATTTGATCTTGCGACATCAAGCTTCTTCGCTCCAACTCAAACCATCTGTGCGAGTTTCTGTTTGTGATAAAAATCACAAATGTTTTGTTCTTATCCTTTTCTTCATTCTTCCTTTATTTCCTTCAACAATTTGCCTTTTTCTTTTTCTCCTGAATATGAAATCTTCCATTAAAAAATTAGCTTTCTTCCTTGAATTTCATCACATCAACCTATTTTTTTCTCTTCCTCTTTTCATGTCCTTGAATTGTTGACGGTGTTTTCTCCCTGAAAGTGTGATTTCTTCCATAAAACTTCCATTTTTGAACCTAAATTTTATAGATCTAAATAAAAAGTATGAACAGTAATTAATTTTCATGGAAATTTCTTGATCCAACAAGTTACAGGAAGGACAAAATCCATTACTCTCTCCCTGTTTCTAGCGCATATGTAGTTGCAGGAAATCCTACACTACACCCCTCATAATATTTCATAGATCTAAATCTATTTCATAATCAAAATAAAGATTAAAATGCTAAAATTATAAAATGGACACGAGGATTTTTACATGGTTCGATCAATTTGATCTACATCCATGGTTCTCCACTATGATTATTGAGATTACATAAGAATTAGATTTACAATCTCCATTAATGGATATTTTGTAGAGCTCTAGATCTAATTTTAGGGGAAGAAGATGATAAAGGAAATAAATCTCTCTCTAAAAATATCTCCCTCCTCCTAAAATTCTCCCTCTTACTAAAATGTATCTTCTCCAAAAATGTATCTCTCCTCAAAAATGTGTATCTCCTTTTCTCTCTCCTTCTCTCCTCTTTATATAGTGTTTACATAGTGGATGACAACTCATGTACAACTAATATTTCCCTTAATTTCGGATTTACCTTGCGACATCCTCGCAAGAGTATAAATGTTAAATCTTGCGACACTCTAGTTTTCGCACTTTCTTCATGTTTACGCTATCGTCATTTATTATGTCATTTCTGAAATCACTTTGCGACGGTTTCGCGACGTTGTTAATGAAGGTTCCGCAAGTGTGTTGTTGTTGCGATATTTGGATCCTACACCTACACTACACCCCTCACAAGAATCCACACAACTAAGACATTTGAAGATGAACAATAATGATTTTTATTGATTAATTCCTTGAATATTTACAAGATAAAATGGAAAAGAGCTAAAGAAATTACAATCACTACAAACTTTCTCTCTCCTAATGACTTGCCCAACACTCGGAAAAAGATCCCCTCAACAGTTCTATTCGACTCCTTATATAGGGTATTACACATTGGACAACAAATTAAGTCATCCTTTATTTTCGGGAATGACTTGCGAAATACCACAAGTGTATAATTATATAATCTCGCAACTATCCTAAATCTCGCTAAGTCTTCACATCTTTCTCGTGTTTTGGCTATCGTCATTCATTCCGTCATTTATATTACTCATTTGCGACATTTCGCAATGCTGTCGTTTATTAATCTCGCGAAGTATTGATGTCGCGATATTCTGATCCTACACTCGCGATACTCCTCGATCTCGCCACATCTTCACATCTTTCTCGTGTTTTGGCTGTCGTCATCTGTTACGTCGTTTATACCTCCCTCTTGCGATATCTTCGCAGTGTGTCGTTTATGGATTTCGCGAGAATCTTGGTGTTGCGATATTCTGATCCTACAACAAATATGACAAGCCTAAATATTCTTGCGAAAATAAAGCCTCGTGACATTTGCGTCTTAAGACACTTATCAGCTCCCTAATGGAGGGTGCCGCCCTTATCTTCCCCCTGGTTGCCCCTTCAAGGAGACGTACCTCTACCATACAAGGTTGGCTCCTCCCATCCGGTCTTAACAACAACCAGTTGTTTTCGCAACCTCTTATCCCTTTTTCCTATATGGCTTATGGTTACAAGACTGCACCCTAAGTGGGGTTTTCTTCGGGCCGAGTGCAGCATAAGTCAAGACTTGCCAAGAATGGCCGAGACGCTTCAAACGCCCCAGGCACTGTTGGCTCAACCGTATACCTCGGCGCCTTGATTAGATGCCGCACTCCTTAGAAGAGACCCTCAGTCGTCCAACCTAAGTCATAAGCTTAGGTTGAAAATCCAAGGTACCTCTCCTGGATGGGCTTTATTGACCCCAAATCTCCATGACTCGGGTTCCGGGGGTGGTGTAACCTTTTTGTTTGAGCCATGCAACAGTACCCCCTTCTATGACGCACTTTAGGTCTTACATTTGCCTCTTGCGAAATTTTGATTTCGCGAACTAGGGTGTACGCCATAGTAGGTTCGCCCCTTTCTGATTGTTTTGTTTCTTCTTCTGCATATCAGCTCTTTTGTAATTTCGCAATCTCATCTTTGTCATTCATAATTTTTTTTTTTTTTGAAACAAATCAGTCATACATCTTTATTTCTTCTCTCAATTTTACTTTTGCAGTCATAAAATCAACAAATACATTCACGCTTTAAGTCTCTTACCTCTGCTACTTTCTGCCTCTGCATTTTTGAAAATTTCTGTGATTTTCTTACCTTTTGCGAAATCTTCGTCGCTTCTTACCTTCAGCATGCATTGGTTTCGTAGCATTTTTTCTTCTCTCTGTTCTATTGCATCGACCATCAATCTTTCACTTTTTTGTCTTTCTCTGATGTTATGTTTCCAATTCTTCTTTTTTGTATCTCTTTCTTCGCAAGATTCCACATCAATTTCATAACACTTCTTTCCTTCAATCCAATCTCCTTTTATGATGCCAATACCACTGGGATGAGGGAACTTGATGCATTGATGGAAAGTCGATGCTACACCTAGAATCCCATGCAACCAAGGTCGTCCAATCAATGCGTTGTATGGTGATTCCACATCGACTACACAGAACATAATTTCAGAGGATAATCCTTTCAGTGGAATTCACATATTGACTTCCCCTTTAGGCTTATTGGCAGTACCATTAAAACCATAGATTTTGTAAGTTGAAGGTATTAGATCTTCGTCTTTTCCTCCCATAATTTTATAAGCATGATAAAAAAGGATATCCACGAAACTTCCAGTATCGATTAAAACTCTGTTTATTGCCCATGAATCCTCAGCTTCATCATCTTCATCATCACTAGGTTTTGGGTTAATCTCCAATCTTACCACTAATGGGTTATCGTGCATTTCTCCGCCCTCAGGTACTTTTTCTGCGGTGAAGAAAATAGTCTGCTTTTGCATTCTTTCAGTGGCGATACCTTCACAATGTTCATTATTTCTCTATCATCGGCATCTCTTGCGAAAACCCTGCTGAGAGTGTTATCGTGAAAGTCTTCAATCGTTTTGTACAAATGTACAATAGAGTGACAAAACAGATTATGCCTTTGCTCCAACTTCTATTACAAATGTTTCTCCTCCTTTTGTTGTATTTACTCTGCGAATTTCTGGCGATGGTGGTAATGGTTGAGACTGAGGTTGGTCTTTTAGAAAATGATTTAATTTCCCTTGATCTATCATTCTGAGGATGATTCTTTTTATATTTCTGTAGTCATTTGTTGAATGTCCATGAAAATGGTGATAAGAACAAAATTCATGACTTCTGTGGTTTGGAGGTGGTTCATTCCCCATGTTCCATGGTGTTGGTATATTTTCCATCAAGATTATAGCTTCCCATATTTTGTCCACACTAGCATTCAGAGGTGGCATCTTGATTTCTTCCCATATTGTCTTGTGACTTCCCTGTCCTCTATGATAGTTTTGTCTTTGACCTCCATAAAATTCTTGTGGCTGATCAAGTCTTTGAATCTTATTATTCCCACCACGGTTATAAAAGTTTTTCTCCCTTTCGAATTCTTCTTGATCACGACTTCCTATAGCTACTAGCTTCTGCTGACTATCACCCATTATTTTCTCTTGTTGTACTTGCGAATTGCTGGCCACTGTGCTTATCAGTTTGGGTAATAGGCTTGCATTCGCTGCTTTTGAACTTGTGTTCGCAACTGGGTATGATTCCATGTCATTTTGTTTTTCCTCAAGAGCAATATACTCCTCTTGAAACTCTCGCAGCTCAGTCATTGTGATTGTATTCTTGATTCTGAAAATTTGAATATACAGCAGATTGGTTGCGAACATTGCGTTAATGAATGATAGAATTAGGTATCTCTCATCTACACGACTAGCCATTTCACGACACATTGTCCTCCACCTCTTGGTTAGATGCTTCAAAATTTCGCCAATTTTTTGGTTTAGTCCAAATACATCTTCAATGCCAGGTCGCGAAGAATTGTTACTTATATATGCCCCTAAGAATGTAGTCTGCAAATGGTTGAAAGATGTTATAGTATTCTTTGGCAAACCTTCAAACCATTTTAAGGCCTCTCCTATTAAACTTGATGCAAAATATTTGCACAATACAGCATCATGGTTTTCCCATTGTAGCATACATCTCACAGAAGCTTTGATGTGTTGTACTGCACAAGTTGTTCCGTCAAAAATGCTAGTTAACGCAGGTAGATTGCACTTTGGGGGTATTCCTCCTAATTGTACTTCTTGTGTGAATGGAGTTTTCGCAGCTTCTTCTATGGCTTCATCCAGTTGTCTCCTACCTCCTTCTCTTTTATTATTTAACATTCCTCTCATTTCCGCTAGATCTCTCAAAATTTGTTCATTTATACCAGAATTTGGATCCATTGGTCTTTTTAACTCCGCTTCTTTTCTTCTGCGTTCATATCTGTTTTGATTTTCTTGTTCATCATTTTCTTCTCGTCTTTCCCTGCGATCTCCTCTTTCATTTCTTTCATGAATTCGCACATGATTATACTTCTTATTTTCTTCTCTGCGATTTTGTTCATTCCTCCTCAATTGTCTTCGCCGCCTTTCAGCTCTCCTTTGTACTCTATCATATTCTTCATCGATATTACCATTATTGCGATTTTGTTCACGCATTATTTCTCGATTATCATGATTGTTCTGGCGAATTGCCTCTTGGAGCTCTTGTTCTTCCACTTCTGCTCTCAGTTTTTCCCTTTCGCAAGCTAGACGTGCTTGTTCAGTGCAATGTCTTTCGATTTCATCTTCAATTACTTGTTGATTTCTTTGAAATTCTCTCCCATGTAATATTCTCCTTCCTTCTTCCTGATTTTCTTCGCCATCTTGATTATTTCGTTCCTGGCGTTGCCTATTTCCCTGATTTCGGTTGTTTTGTCCATTTTGAAGAATTTCGCCATGTTGAATATAACGATCTTCCATTATTTCTCTTCTTTCACGACGTTCTTCGTCTGGATTTTGTACTTCCTCTCGAGTATCTTCATTAGCATTTTCTACAGGTGAATTTCGTCTTATTTCTCCTCTAACTGATCTTGAACTTGATCTTGTAGTGCTTCTTGACCTTCTACTTTGTAATCTCATGTTTTCCATCCTCAACTCATGATTTTGCCTTGTCAGATTTGCACGTTCTTCTGCTTCTAGTCTCCTTTCTTCGTGTATTCTTTGCCTCAATACCTCTAACGCTTCAATCTCTTCATTCCCATGAATTATTCCTCGAATTGCTTCTTAGTCTCTCTCCTCTTGTCCATTGTTTCCTAATTGCTGCTCTTCTTCCATTTCATCTACGGAATCTGATCGCCAAGTATGTACACTCACTCTGTCATAATCCACAGTTCTATTTTGTGTTCACTCTTGAAGATTCCTCCATTTCATCTCTCCCTTTTCCAGCAAGCCTCCTACTCCTTCTAATAGTTGTTGGTTGTTTTGATGTATTTCTTCTTCTAGCCATTTTTCAACCTTAATGAGTTGTTGAAAATTATATGAAATTCTTTACCTATTACTCCAAATTCTTTCAAATCACAATATCAATCTTTAGTCCCTGTTTTTAGTGCCATTATGTAGTTGCAGGAATTCCCACAATACATCCCTCACAAGAATTCATAATAATCAACACATCTTTAAGATCAACAATCACACTTTTTATTAATTGAGTTTAGGAATTTTACAAGAAGGAAATGAAATCAAGAATACAACTACTGTTCTAGACTTTTTCTCTCCTCAAAACTTTCTCTCTACCCTCAAAAGATCTCCCCCACCTTAAGCCTGTTCGGCTCTTTATATAGGATATTACATAGTGGGTGACAGCTAAACTGTCCTTTATTTTCGGATCTGGCTTGCGATATTCTCGCAAGTATACAAATGTTAAATTTCGCAGTACTCCTAAATCTCGCTAGGTCTCCACATCTTTCTCATGTTTAGGCTGTCATCATCTGTCGATTCGTTTCTGTAATCAATCTGCGATGTCTTCGCAATGTGTTGTATAAAGGTTTCGCAATGGTATTGATGTTGCGATATTCTGATCCTACAATTTTACAAAGCTTGTTGAAGAAGTACAATGTATCGCACAAGATTGCAACACCTTATCATCCCCAAACAAATGGACAAGCCGAGGTTTCTAACCAAGAGGTGAAGTCTATACTAGAGAAGACGGTGAATCCAATACGGAAAGATTGGAGCATGCGACTTAATGATGCTTTGTGGGCTTATAGAATCATATACAAGACACCTATCGGGATGTCTCCCTTTAGGCTTGTGTATGGTAAGCCTTGTCATTTACCCGTTGAAATTGAACATAAGGCGTTTTGGGCTATAAAGCAATGCAATATGGAGATGGATGGGGCTGGAAAGCAAAGGAAGTTACAAATCCAAGAGCTAGAGGAGCTTCGCAATGATGCATTTGAAAGCTCACGCATTTATAAGGAAAAGACGAAAGCATTTCATGATAACATGATTTCTAGAAAACAATTTTGCATTGGGAAAAAAGTGCTTTTGTTTAATTATCGCTTGCATTTATTTCCGGGTAAATTAAGGTCACGATGGATCGGACCTTTTATTGTTACTAATGTGTTTTCACATGGTGCAGTAGAAATTCGCAGCATAGCTACAGGCAAAGAACTTAAAGTTAATGGGCACCGGTTGAAACCATATTATGAGAATTTCACTTTCGAAGTGGTGGAAGGAGCTAACTTTGTGGATGTACTCCCTCTGTAGGAGTCATAGAAAGCAAGGAGATAGTCGGGCTGACGACTTTAAACTAAGCGCTAAATGGGAGCCAACCCATCGGATGAGTATTTCTTGTCTTATTTTTATTTTCTTGTCTTGTATTTAGTTTTTTTTTCTTGTCTTGCATTTACTTTTTCTGATTTCTTGTCATATTATCATGTAGAATTTCCCACCTTGACTTACTTTGGATGACTTAATTTACATTGAGGACAATGTAAAGTTTAAGTGTGGGGGAGTGGTTAAGCATTTGCATTTTAAAATTTTCAACTTTTTCAATTTTTTTTTTGTAAATTAGTGAATAAAAAAACTCCAACTTGTGGTTAGTTTAGAGTCACATAGTATACATGTCGCTAAGATTACATCGAGATTCTCATAAGAGTGACTGAACTTAGAGATGACAGAGAACATGATCGGGTTTCTTAATTGTATGAGAGTTAAAGTTGGATTTAACCATGCCAGTGGCAAATAAAGTGCAGACTAAATTCGGTATTAGAGTAGTGGTCCCCTATAGTGGAGACTACCCATTTTACATCATGAGAGGCACCGACCTTCACTTCTTTGTACCTGTCTAAATTTGTGTTTTTAGAGTGTGTGTCACCGTACGTAAACTCCGGGTAGAATGGTGAGTGATAGGTGTTGTAAAACACCTAATTTTATATCTAGTATTTATGCTTTCTTTGATATTTTCCTTGGGAATTGCATCTCTTATGTCGAGTTTTGAGTTATTAGGTGCAATGGAGTCTTTGGGAGCAAAAGAAGGAGAAAACGTTCATTTGGAGCGTAAATGGCAAAAAGTCAATTCACATGTGGTTCGACTGCGCATGGAGGAGGTGAAGAATGGATTGTCAGTTCCTCGTAACTGACAGTTGAATATAAACTGTCGGTTATTCGGAACTGACAAGACATTTATGGACTGGATGGCCCTTATCCTATTTCTGGGTGCCTGGAGTTATTTCTACTCCTACACTTACCCTGTAATTCATAGAGAAATCAATTCTCTTATAATTCTATTCTTTCACTTAATCCACCTGAGAGAGACATCGGCACTACTAGGAAGCTGAGAGATAGAGAGATTTAGAGATTAATGGCAGAAATTATAAGATGATGAAGCTGTAGTTGTTGCCATCAATTGAAGCAAGAAATTCGAGAAAGAAGGTAGGGTTTGTTGTTGAAGAATAGGGATCCAAAATTACAGTGAGTTGGAACGGATCGGAAACAGCAAGATATGAAGATTGAGATGGGTTCTAGATCGAAAAATTGTGTTGTTGAATCGAGTACCAGATGAAGAATTGTTATTTAATTGGATCTGTATTTGAGATGTTAAGGAGATGTAGGTGGTCTTGAAGTATGCTGTCCATTTGTGATGAATTCAGAGAAGAAGAGAATGAAGATCTGGCGGAATTAAGAGTTGGGTCTGTGTTGTTCTAGATTTACAAGGTTTTGCTGAGAAGAATTTGAAGGCCTGGTGATGGAAAGAACTGGGGTTCACTGATAGTGTTGCTGCTGTTGGGATGAGCTAGAGAAATAATCTGAGAATTGTTAAAAGTGCTGAGTCGAAATGAATCTGGCTAAAAAAGAACAAAATAGAAGAATGGGTTTTGAGTCAAGAACAACACAGGAGAAGAATTGATGTTTCTGAAATTGCTTAATGTCTGAACTGGAGTAAGGGTTTTGTTGGGAACTGAGATTACAAGGTATATGTCTAGGATTGCAGGCAAGTAAATAAGGGGAATGATTCAAGTCTGCAGCTGAGTTATGGGTAGCTACAAAGAATTGATTGAAGCTACCGAATGAGCATATAGATGAATGCTTAGGACTACGGAATTATGAAGTTGCAATGGTTCCGAAAATTGAAATCGAGTTGAGAGAGTCATTCTTGTAAGCTATTAGGGAAAGGAGTGTACAAGTTTGAGGAGGTTCTGAGTTTGTGTTGCCAGGAGTTGCAGGGGAATCGCAGGTGCAGGTAATGGCAAAGCTTGTGGTGGTAGGAAAATAGAGCTAAAGGCAATGAAGTGTGCTGAAATAATGGAAGATTGGGAATTGTTGTATGCAGAGTCTTGCAGATGCAAGTGAGAGTATGCCGTGCAATGAGCTGCAGGATCTTTTGGTGTTGCTTGCAGTTTGAACACAAGACTGAGGCAGAGAATGGCTAAAGCTGAGATGTTGCTGTCAAAGGTTTGTGCAGTCATGAACTCGAGATGGAGTTACAAGAATATGGGTATGAGCAGATGCAGTTGTGCTGGTGTGTGTGTAGCCAAGAAAGTGTCATAAAATGTGTAGATGGGTTATGCTGTGATGAATGAGCTGATACCGAGGTGACTGTGTAGGCAGTGAAGATAGTAAAAGAACATGAATCTATGGATCTGAAATGACTCAGGTGGAAGAATAAGTTCTCATTGGTAATGAGATTGCAGCTGTGCTTGAGAATGGTTATGGTGCTTGAAGTAATGAAGAAGCTGCAGTGTCAAGTGATGTTGGCGGAGAATGGGGATTGGCAGGTTTGAGTATGTGGCCGTGATGCATCAGAATGATTCGGTGGTGTCGCTGCCATGCGTAGTGTTGGGTTGCTGCTAATGGCAATGCAGTGGTGGAATGGTTTACAAAAAATGAGAAGCTTTGTTGAGACTGTGGTGGACTGAGAAGGCAAGAATGGATCTAATGTTGGATTGTAAGTGGCAATGCAGGGCCATCATGGCTGTGACTGAGGTGGTGAAGCACAATGATTGTGCTGCACAAGCTTAGGCCAATGCAAAATGGCTTTGGCCAAGAACCCAACTCAGCCTAGTCACTCAGTTAAGACAGACTCACCTGACTCAGTGATCTGGACTGAGTTGACCGAATTGACCCGACCGAGCTGACCCAGTTGACTGGTGACCTGTTTGACTTTGCCGGTCACCTGAGATGCTTGCCGACGACTTCTTCCGGGCAATTTCCGGCCATAATACCAGTTTTCCCACGACCTTTTTTGGTTCATATTTTCACACGGGTATTTGCACACACATGGGCTTGGTGGACCACATGGGCTTTGGACTATGAAGACCTAATTTTAGAAGTTGGAGAAAAGCTACAAAAGGAGAAAGTTTCTACAACTTTGAGATATGACATATTATTCTTGGAACTTGGAGAGAGCCGCTTTTGTTTACGCTTCTAGGGTTTGCTTTTTTTCATCTTCTTCTTTTCAATTAATATTTTATGATGAACTCCATAGCTATGAGTAGCTAAACAATTATTATTGGTTATGGGATAAAGTTGATTTCTCAATATGTTATATGATTCAATGAATTAGTTTTGTCTCAATATTTTATTGTTTGTGATTCACAATTAATAGTGTTATATGATTTGATTGTTTGTTTGGTTGAGTCCTAATCAATCCGATTTACTTTCATCTCTATTGCTAGATTAGGGTTTTCAATACGAAATAGTTGTTTATCCCTGATTCTAAGTAGCATAATTGTGGGTAGTGCTTGTAGTGATATATCCTACCAGTCACAAGTGAATCATAACCTTGGTTAAATTGAATTAGTGCTTTTACACGTTTGATTGCCTTGATTAGTCTTATTCCATAGAACTTATTGCTTTTAGGGAGTTAAATCTAATTGTGCTTTTACACTTTAGGTTGCTTTCTAGGAAGAATTCACATATGCATCTTTTAATGTGGTTGTGATGAAATCAGGGAATTAGCGGGATGTACTTGCGATCAAGGTATCCTAGGACTTTTAGTAAACGAGAGATTAAAATACCAATTCTAATCATTGATGATAATACATGTTTGTGAATGATACTATCCCGTGACCAATATCTTCTCTCTATTGATTATTCCAATTATTTGCTTTGCTTTGCTCTATTTTATTTTTACTTTAGTATTTCGCTAAAACAACAAACATCCCCCCTTGGTTACCTTAGCAACTGAAAATCGCATAACAACAATTGCCTCTCTGTGGAAACGAACTCTTCCTTACCTTGTACTTCATTTATATTTAGTGAGTAAGAAAGTGAAATTATTTTTGACGCTTATGACAGCGATCAGTGAGCTACCCAACCTCCCACCAATAGAAGCACTATTTTGATCTCTTGAGTGCTATTTTATCAATCATGATGGTGACATCGAATTGCTAACTTACATACCACTTGTAATCTTGTTCGCAGTTAGCACCATCCACTTTATCTCTCTCTACACCAACAGGTCCATAGAAACACCATCATCATCAACAAGAGGAGCATCGCAAATTCGAAGGAAAGTTGAAGACGTTCAAGGTTTACAAGCAACGGTACAGAAATGAGCAAATTTCATATTCAAGTATAGCAACAAGACAAGGAGCAGAATTTTTACAAGTTGAAGACTATTGTACAGGAGCGAATATTATGAAAATGAGAGTCAAGAAGTTTATGATATCGAGACATACAAGTTTTGAAGAACAAAGTGGTAAAGTACTTACACCATGGCCTTTGTACTTGCATTTTTATTTTATCTTTATTCTTATTTGCTAGTTTGTATTTTATTTTCTCTTGTCTCAAAAAAAAAAATGAAAAAGAAAAAAAAAATTCTCTTGTCTCAAAAAAAAAAAAAAAATGAAGAAGAAAAAAAAAAGACAAGAGAAATTTTGTTAGGTACATTATTAGTTTTATTATTTTGTTTTGTTTGTTTCATTTTGTATTTACTTTATTTATCTTGCATTTGAAAAAAAAAAATTCATTGTATTATATTTGGTTTGTTTTAGTTCGTTTTTGGTTTTGTATTCATTCAATAAAGCCATTGAAACAAGAAATATTCATAATGAAGTTTTAAACAACAAGGAATTAATGGAAAGAATCACATTGTCTAGATTCTACGAAGTTCAAGATTTCATCATCAAAAGTTGAAGACCGAAGACTAAGATGAAGACAAAGATTGAAGACCGAAGACGTTTCTATGGATGCTGTGAGAGTGGTGCTAGCTGCACGTTGAACGGTGTAGTTGCAGGAAATCCTACACTACACCCCTCACAAGAATCCAGACAACTAAGACATTTGAAGATGAACAATAATGATTTTTATTGATTAATTCCTTGAATGTTTACAAGATAAAATAGAAAAGAACTAAAGAAATTACAATCACTACAAAATTTCTCTCTCCTAATGACTTGCCCAACACTCGGAAAAAGATCTCTCTTCCAACAGTCCTGCTCGACTCCTTATATAGGGTATTACATAATGGATGACAACTAAGCTGTCCTTTATTTTCGGGAATTACTTGCGAAATATCGCAGACGTTCAAATATATACTCTCGCAAGTATCCTAAATCTCGCTAAGTCTTTGTAGGATCAGAATATCGCGACATCAATACTTCGCGAGATTAATAAATGACGACATTGCGAGGGAGTCGCAGAGAAGTAAAATAAATGACGCAATGAATGACGACAGCCAAAACATGAGAAAGATATGAAGATTCAGCGAAATTTAGGAATGTCGCGAGAATTGATACATGTACACTTACGATACTTCGCAAGACATTCCCGAAAATAAAAGACAGCTTAGCTGTCATCCACTATGTACTACCCTATATAAAGGGTTGAGTAAACCTGTTGTAGGGGGGTTCTTTTTGAATTGTTAAGCAAGTCTTTAGGAGAGAGAAATTTTTAGAGTCATTGTAATTCTATTACTCATTTCTATTTCATATTGTAAAGATTCAAGTATTCAATCAATAGAAATCATAATCATTCATCTTAAAATGATTTAATTGTGTATATTCTAGTGATGGGTGTAGTGTAGGATTTCCTGCAACTACATAATGGCGCCAGAAACAGGGATTGAGTAGAGATCAACCTTGTGAATTGAAAGAATCGGGAGTAACAAGAAAGAAATTTCGTATAATTTTCAACAACTTACTGAAATTGAGAAATGGCTAGAAGAAGGAACGCATCAGAACAACCAACAACTGTTAGAAGAAGTAGGAGATTAGCTGGAGAAAGGAGAAATGAAGTAGGTGAACCATCAAGAATAAATGCAAGAAATAGAGAAGAAGGTCAAATTCAACAGCCAATTCAACCAGCACCGAATAGAGTAATAGATTATGATAGGGTGAGTGTGCATACATGGAGATCAGATTCTACGGAAGAAAGAGAAGAAGTGCAACAATTGATAAATAATGGACAAGAGGAGAGAAATCGAGAAGGGATGGGAGAAACAATTCATGGAAATGAAGAAATCGCAGCATTAGAAGCTTTGAGGCAAACAATACATGAAGAAAGGCGGTTAGAACCGGAAGAGCGTGCAAATTTAACAAGGCAAAACCATGAGCTAAGAATGGAAAATATGAGGTTGCAGAATAGAAGGTCGAGAAGTAATACCAGGTCAATATCAAGATCGGTTAGAGATGATACGAGAAGAACATTACCTGTAGAAAATGTTAATGAAGAAAATCTAGAAAGAGAGCCAAATCTCGGTGAAGGATGCTGCGAAAGAAGGAAAGTGGTGTGTATTCCACGTCCTGAGATTTTACAGAATGGCCAAAATGACGGAAATCAAGAAAATAGGCAGCAGAATAATCCAATTGGTGAAGAAAATCAGGAAGAAGGAAGAAGAATACTACATGGGAGAGAAACACGGAGGAAACAAAAGGAGATTGAAGATAACATCGAAAGACATTATATTGAACAAGCGCGTCTAGCTTGCGAAAGGGAAAGATTAAGAGTAGAAATGGAAGAACGGGAATTGGAGGAAGCAATTCGACAGAACAATCATGACAATCGAGAAAGATGGCGCGAGCAAAATCGCAACAATGGAAATATCAATGAAGAATATGAAAGAGTACAAAGGAGAACTGATAGACAACCAAGAAGAGAAAATGATAGATATAATGGTGTGCGAATTCGTGAACGAGATGAAGGAGAAAGTCGCAAAGAAAGAAGAGAAGAAAATGTTGAACAAGAAAATCAAAGCAGACATGAACGCAGAAGGAGAGAGGCAGAGCTAAAAAGACCAATAAATTCGAATCCTGATGTAAACGAACAAATCTTAAGAGAGTTGGCAGAAATGAGATGAATGCTGAACAATAGAAGGGGAGGAGGAAGAAGACAATTGGATGAGGCCATCGAAGAAGCTGCGAAAACCCCCTTTACACTAGAGGTGCAGTTAGGAGGAATACCCCCAAAGTGCAATTTACCCGCATTAACCAGCATTTTTGATGGAACAACTTGCGCAATACAACACATCAAAGCGTATGTGAGATGTATGCTGCAATGGGAAAATCATGACGCCATATTGTACAAATATTTTGCATCAAGTTTAACAGGAGAAGCACTGAAATGGTTTGAGGGTTTACCAAGAAACACAATCACGTCATTCAATCATTTACAAGCTATATTCTTAGGGGCGTATATAAGTAACAACTCCTCGCGACCAGGAATTGAAGATGTATTTGGGCTGAAACAAAGAGTTGGCGAAAGTTTGAGACACTTAACTGTGAGGTGGAAGACAATGTGTAGCGAAATGGCTGGACGAGTGGATGAAAGATATCTTATTCTATCATTCATAAACGCTATGTTCGCAACCAATTTGTTATATATTCAAATTTTTAGAGTCAAGAATACAATTACAATGACTGAGTTGCGAGAACTTCAGGAGGAATATATTGCTCTAGAGGAAAGGCAAAATGAGATGGAATCATAACCAGTTGCGAATACAAATTCAAATGCTGCGAATGCAAGCTTATTACCCAAATTGATAAATACGGTAGCGAGCACTTCGCAAGGGCAATAAGAAAGGATAATAGATGATGGACAGCCAAAGATAGTAGCTATGGGAAGCCGTGATCAGGAAGAATATGAAAGAGAAAGGAACTACTACAACCATGGCGGCAATAACAAAATTCAAAGACTTGATCATCCGCAAGAAACTTATGGAGGTCGAAGGCAGAATTATCATGGAGGGCAGCGAAATCACAGAGTAGTATGGGAGGAAATCAAAATGCCACCATTAAATACTAGTGTGGAAAAAATATGGGAAGCTATACTCTTGATGGAAAACATACCTGCACCATGGAACATGGGGAATGAGCCACCACCAAGTGATAGAAGTCACGAGTTCTGTTCTTACCACCGCTTTCATGGACACCTAACAAATGACTGCAGAAATATAAAAAGAATCATCCTCAGAATGATTGACCAAGGAAAGCTGAATCATTTTCTAAAAAGTGAAGAGAAAGTTCAACCGTTACCACCACCGCCAGAAATGCACAGGACAAACTCAGCAAAGGGGAAAGAAACATTCGTAATAGAAGTTGGGACGAAAGCCATTTTTTTTTTTGCAACTCCATTATACATTCATACCGAGCAATTGAAGATTTTCATGATAATGTTCTCAGTAGGGTTTTTGCGAGGGATGCTGATAATAGAGAAGTGATGAATATCGCGAAGGCGTCGCAGTTAAAAGAATGGCAAATGCAGATTATTTCTTTCACTGCAGAAGAGATTCCTGAAGGCAGAGAGACGCATGATAACCCATTGGTCGTAAAATTGGAAATTAATCCAAAACCTATAGATGGCGAAGATGATGAAGCAGAAAATTCCTGGGCGATCAATAAAATATTAATTGATACGGGGAGCTCAGTAAACATTCTTTATTACCATACTTACAAGACTATGGGTGGGAAGGATGAAGAGTTGATAGCTTCGACATATAAAATATACGGTTTCAATGGCACAACGAATAAGCCTAAAGGAGAAGTTCATATGAGAATACCCTTGCAAGGATTATCAACTGAAATTTTGTTCTGTGTAGTCGATGTGGAGTCCCCTTATAATGCATTGATCGGAAGGCCATGGTTGCACGAAATTCTGGGTATAGCGTCGACTTATCATCAGTGTATAAAGTTTCTTCATCCTAGCGGTGTTGGAGTTATAAAGGGAGACTGGATGGAAGGACAAAAATGCTATGAGATTGATGTGGAGAGTTGCGAGGAAAGAGCTGCAAAAACAAAGGGCTGGAAGCAAAATATAAAAGATGAAAAAAGAAGAGAAAGGTTGATAGTGGATACCATAGATACAAGAGGTAAAGATACATCGCGAAGCAAGTGCATGAAAACAGTGGAAAATCATGATGGAAAGGAATCATTAAGAGGTTTGAATGGTGCATAGGCAGAGAGCAGCAGGAGCAAAAAGTGAAAGAAATGAATAATCATTATTATCAAAATCAATGATAAAGGCATATCAAGAGTAAGAGGAAGAAACAGTAATTGAAGAAGAAATACGCGAGAATCTCGCCATCAAGAATGTATGAAAATTTGATTGAAGAATTGAAAACCAAAAATGAATAAACAATGCAAGATTGTGCGATAGCTTCGCAAACAAAATAACAAGAGAAAACCAAAAATGAATGATTGAATGAATTAACAAAAATGAAAGAGTGAGTGAATGGGACGAACCTTTATGGCGTACACCCTAGTTCGCGAATGATATTTCGCAAGAGGCAAATGTAAGACCTAAAGTGCGTCATATAAGGGGGTATCTCTTGACATGTCTCAGGGAAAAGGTTACACCGCCCCTGGAACCTGAGTCATGAAAATTTGGGGGCCCATGAAAGCCTATCCGGGAGAGATACCTTGGATTTCCAACTATATATATATGGTTATACCCTGGTTGGACGCCCGAGGGTCTCTTCCAAGGAGTCAGTGTATGCTCAAGGCGCCGAGGTACACGGTTGAGCCAAGAGTGCCTGGGACATTTGAAGTGTCTCGGCCATTCTTGGCAAGTCTTGGCACATGCTTTTCGGCCCGAAGAAAACTCCACTTAGGGTGCAGTCTCGTAACCATAAACCCTATAGGTATAAGGGATAAGAGGCTGCGAAAACAACTGGTTGTTGTTAAGACCGGATGGGAGGAGCTAGTCTTGTATGGCCGATGTACGCCTCCTTGAAGGGGCAACCGGGGAGATGATAAGGGCGGCACCCTCCATTAGGGAGCTGATAAGTGTCACAAGACGGCAATGTCATGGGGCTTTATATTCGCAAGAACATTTAGGCCTGTCATATTGTCGCAAATGAAATATTCTGCAGAGGCAAAAATACTAAAAAAAAAAAATGACAAGACAAGATCAATGGGTCATTACATGAAAGTGTAAGGACGTCCTACGATCTTGTCGCAAGACGTCAATGTCATGGGACTTTATGTTCGCGAGAATATTTAGATCTGTCATATTGATGCAAAATGAGGGGTGGCAAAATAAGACCTTTAACTAGGAAGGCAAAATAAGACCACACAAAAACAATGATAAGACAAGATCAATGGGTCATTACATGAAAATGTAACAACGTCCTGCGATTTTGTCGCAATGACGAATTTCAACATAAATGATGATAAAATAACACAAGAGATCGAGTAAGCAAACAAGCTTGCGAATACGATTATATTTCTTCATTTATTTGTGAAGAATCAGCAACAACAGTTGTGAAATTAAGAAGTATCATTACTTAAAGATTATCGACTTGATTTATCTCATGTGAAAATAAATAACAGAGGCAAGTATGGGAATGATTAGAATAAAAACTTGTTATTTATTTTCATATGATAAATTTACTGATGAGAGGTTACAAAATGGAAGGTTAGAAGGATAAATGTACAAGTATCACAAGAAGAGAAAGGAAAATGGAACAATCTAGCAACTTATTCTTCTTCATCGATTCTTTATCGATTCCTCTTCTTCGCTTACATCACTATCGAGACATCTCGAGCAAGGCATATTTTCAGAATTTCATCGAGAAGACAAGGATATGAAGAAAGAGGAATGTTGTGGTCGGTGCAAACAGTTTCAATAGTTTGATTGCGAAAACGAACAAAGATCATTATTGAAATTCGCCACGATGTTTGAAGTTGCTTCTTCATCTTAGAATATTTGTCGCTGCGAAGGGAAAAGTCTTTCGCAAGTTGTGCTTTCTCAGATTCAAGTTCCTTGATTCTAGTTTGAAACCTCTTCTCAGATTCTGCGAACAAATGACAATGAATTAGGAGTTTAATAACAATTTTATAGAAAATAAGCGGAAAAATAATGAAGAACAGTAAACAACCTTCTCTGTCAGAAATCATATCTTTAACCAAGGCAGTATGCTCAGCATGAAGACTGACGCTAACACCTAAGTTATTTCTGGCATTATCTAAAACCTTCGCATCCCAAGCGAATTCATCATCATTATTTATGACAAGAAGTGAACGAATTTGATTTTCTCGCTCATTAAGTATGGCATTTTGGCGAAGAGATTCATCTCGTTCAATTTGGACTTCAAGAATAGTTTTTTGGAATTTTGCTAATGCTTGTGCACCTTGATTAGCAATGCGATCCTTATCATCTATGAGGCTGCTAATCTTTTTCCTTAGAATATTATTACTCTCCTGGGAGTCAAGATATAAACGTTTAAATCGGTTGGCTAAACCTAAACTAGACCTATGTTCAATTTCTAAAAGATGAAATTTGGTTCGAAGTTCATTTAATGAGAGAGAATTAATCTTGTTTGATTAATCTTGTTTGAAGAACTACTTAAAGATTCATTAAGGTGAGAAAGAGCATCATCATCCATAGGTTCGGGAATGAATGGAGAAGGATGGCTTCTTGATAAATGGCAAAGTGGAAATGAAGAAAAGAGGAGGGTGTTATACCATAAAAGTTCTTCCCAAGTGATTAGCACTTTGAAGAGTAGATATTTTGTCCTTTTGGGAAGAAGACTCAACTTCCAATTGTTGAATTTTTTTCATCCTTCTTGCTTGAGATGTCGCAACTTCAATTTCTAGTTCTTTGATCTTCTCTTTAAGTTGAAGATTTTCTTTTCAAGATTGTTGCATCTTTTCTCGCGTAAGCCGCAAGAACCCCTTCACGCTGGCTAAGTACGTGTGCAATCTCCCCGAGGCAACAACAAAGGAAATGGGAGAATCATGATGCTATGTAGTTGCACTAAAATGGTTTGAAATCATTTAATCTACACTTCCTACATCCCTCACCATATCTTGATAATAATTTCTAGATCTAAACATATTAATCATCTAAATCTCAAAATATAACGCAAGCTTGTTACAGTTGCAAGGACAAGAAGCGGGGAAGGATGATGAGAGACAACGGAAGATAGTAGCTGACCAGGAGGAATTTGAACAAGAAAGGAACTACCATAACCGTAACAGCAATAATAAGATTCAAGTGCTAGAAATTTAAATAGACACATAAGATTTTTTACATGGTTCGATCAATGTGATCTACCTCCATGGTTCTTCACTATGATTGTTGAGGTTACATAATAATTACATTTAGAATCTCCATTAATGGATATTTTGTAGAGCTCTAGATCTCATTATTTGGGGAAGAAGATGATAAAGAAAATAAATCTTTCTCTAAAAATATCTCTCTCCTAAAAAATATCTCTCTCCTACCAAAAGTGTCCCCCTTTCTCTCTCCTGGTCTCCTCTTTATATAGGTGTTTACATAGTGGGTGACAGCTATGTTGTCCCTTATTTTCGGATCTAGCTTGCGGCAATATCGCAAGAGCTTTAATGTTAATCTTCGCAAACACTCTAAACTTCGCAGGATCATCACGTTTTTCTCCTGTTTCTGCCATCGTCATCTGTTACGTCATTCTTCAAATCAACCTACGACACTCGCAATGTGTTGTAGATGAAAACTTCGCAAATAAATCCTTCTGGCGATATTCTGATCCTACATCTTGCCTCTTTTTTCTTGAATATTTCTTGAAGAGCGATCTTTAAGAAAAAAATCCGTTGTTGTAGTAATGAAGGAACGAGCGAAAGAATACTTTTCTTGAGAAGTACGTACTTGCCTCTATTCTTTTGCGAAGTTCCGAAGCTTTGCGAAATAAATAAGAAGTATAAACTCTTGAAGTACGCGAAGTATGAAGTATCCTTGAAGTATAAGAAGTATGAAGTATCCTCGAAGAAGTATATGAAGTACTTAATCCTCTAAATATAATAAGTATTGCAAATCCATCATGTGAAACTCTCGTTCCATGTTTTTTGTCTCATGCTATACTCTATTCTTTTGCGAAGTTCTGAAGCTTTGCGAAGTGAATAAGAAGTATTATCTCTTGAAGTATGCAAAGTATGAAGTATATTTTGAGAAGTATAAGAAGTATCCGTCCTTGATTGCGAATAAGAAGTATTGCGAACTAATCATGCGAAATTAGAAGTATGAAATATTAGAAGTATTAATCCTCGGAATATAAGAAGTATTTATCCTTTAACGAGAGTAGCAAGTATTGCCTCTATTCATGCGAAATCATTACTCCATTTTTGGTGATGATTCTTGTCGTTCATTGGTGAACATCTTCTTTGGAAATGATTCTTGCCGAGAAGATAAAGAACATTAAATATTTTCTTGGTTATCCATAGTTGCCTCTGTTCTTTATCTATGAGGGTAGAGTCCTTAAGAAAATGTTGAATGAGCGAGTTGTTTCTTCATTCTTATCTTGCCTCTGTCTCATGCTTCGCGCTAATATAATCTCTTCAAGTTGTTTATAAGTGTGTGAAATAATTGAGCGAAATAATCACATCTTGCGAAATAATCACATTCTGCGAAATTCTGAAGAATCCTGCGAAATTCTGAATAACTCTGCGAAGTTTTGTAAAATACTTGTGCGAATATAATATTTATGTAATGATTATGTTATGAAATGTGTATGCGATGTTTATGCCATGAAATGCTTATGCGATGCTTTCATGATGCGAGTATGATGCTTGTATGATGAGAATGTTTATCTACTGCAATGTATAGCTAATGTTTGTGTTACTTAGCTCATTTTGCCGCTCTAAAATTGATGTAGCTTTAAATCGCTTCCATTCTTCATTTCTCTGATTTTGTCTCTAGTATATGCATTCCTCTTTGCGTATTTATTGTTTTCTCGCAAGTTCTTACTTGTGCTTCATCTTTTCTTATTCCTGCACTATTAGTTTCGCATAATAATATGATCATAATATCAAGTGTGTGGCATTTGCATTGCCTCAGTCTCATTATTATGTACATGTTCGCAAGTTTATCATTTAATCATTTTATCAAGCTCGCAAGCTTATCATGTAATCTTTTTTGCAATTAAAGATCTCTGTTACTTTCATACAAAATTTTTATGTTGAATTTTGTCATTGCGACAAGATCGCAGGACGTCTTTACATTTTCATGTAATGACCCATTGGTCTTGTCTTATCAGTTTTCTTGTGTGGTCTTATTTCGCCTTCCTAGTTAAAGGTCTTATTTTTCCACCCCTCATTATTGCGACAATATGACAGGCCTAAATATTCTTGAGAACATAAAGCCCCATGACATTGCCGTCTTGCGACGAAATCGCAGGACGTCTTTACACTTTCATGTAAAGACCCATTGATCTCGCCTTATCTTTGTCTTTTGTATTATTGCCTCTTCAGGATCATCGCACAAATATGACAAGCCTAAATTTCCTTGCGAAAATAAAGCCTCATGACATTTGCGTCTTTTGACACTTATCATCTCCCTAATGGAGGGTGCCGCCCTTATCTTCTCCCTGGTTTCCCCTTCAAGGAGGCGTACATCGGCCATACAAGACTAGCTCCTCCCATCCGGTCTTAACAACAACCAGTTGTTTTCGCAGCCTCGTATCCCTTATACCTATATGGTTTATGGTTACGAGACTGCACCCTAAGTGGAGTTTTCTTCGGGCCGAGTGCAGCATATACCAAGACTTGCCAAGAATGGCCAAGACACTTCAAATGCCCCAGGCACTCTTGGCTCAACCGTGTACCCCCGCGCCTTGAGCATACACCGACTCCTTGGAAGAGACCCTCGGGCGTCCAACCAGGGTATAACCTTATATATATAGTTGGAAATCCAAGGTATCTCTCCCGGATAGGCTTTCATGGGCCCCAAATTTCCATGACTCAGGTTCCAGGAGAGGTGTAACCTTTCCCCTGAGCCATGTCAAGAGATACCCCCTTATATGACGCACTTTAGGTCTTACATTTGCCTCTTACGAAATATAATTCGCGAACTAGGGTGTACGCCATAAAGGTTCGTCCCATTCACTCACTCATTCATTTTTGTCAATTCGTTCAATCATTCATTTTTGATTATCTCTTCTCCATTATCTCTGCGAAATTATCGCATGTCTTCATCCTTTCATTCATCATTTCATTCATTCCTTCATTTCTGTCATTTCTTTCATTCATTCTCATAATATCATATCATTTGAAGCAAAGTAAATATTCAAGAGAAATTCTAATACATTATAGTCCTGAAATCTTTGTACTTTTGAAGTCTTTATAATTTTGAAATCTTAGTATTTTTTTTTTATTTTTTTTATTTTTTTTTTATTTTTTTTTTTTGTAATCTTAGATGTAGGAGTAAGAGTAAAATGTTCAAGGAGAGTGGTACTTAGCTTTTGTGGTTTGCTGATGTTGTTGTCTCTTGCGAAGTTTATGATTTGCTTGCGAAGCTAGCATCCTTGAAATGTATAAATGTCGCACAAAATATAATTATCTCGCAGCAAAAATAAGTGTGAGAAATGAGATTTGAACCCTTGACTTTCTTCTTGCATATTCTCGCAGTATACCAACTGTTCTAACCCTTTCTTGCGAAATTAATTTGCGAGATAGTCATCAACTTTCTTCTTTGAGAAATAGGCAAAGTCCTTTCGAAATTTCGCATAACAAAAATAAATATGCGAGAAGCAAGAATTGATCCCGCGACTTTCTGCTTGCATTGATGCCTCCTAACCAACTGTGCTAGCCTTGCCTCTGCGAAATAATCACTTACTTTCTTCTTACGAGATTATCAAAGACTGTGCGAAGTAAACATTTTCATGAAGTAAACGAATATCTGCGAAGTGTTCATGCTGCGAACGTTCGCAAGGTAAACATTTGCGAAGTGCAAAAACTCTTTGCGAATGGGGAGATTCGAACTCTAGACATCAAACTTCTTCTCTTCACTGCTGACCATCTGGGCTATTTGCTGCTTGCGAAAGAAACATACAATACTATAACTTTACTCCATTTCTTCGCTCTTGGAAGTTCAAAAATATACATAAGGTGGGATTCGAACCCGCGACCTTAAGCTCCTCATGTTCTTTCGTGACCAATTATGCTATCCCTCTTGTGCGAAAGGATCGCAGAATACTAATACATGACTTATATTCACCCTTTGATACTCAAGGAAAAAGATGACAAAAATTCTATGCGAAGGGTAAGACTCGAACCCGCGACCTTATGGTTGGATTTTACTGCCCATACCAACTGTGCTAGTCTCTGTTTGTGTTGGAACATCATGATTAATTTGATTTATTCTCATTTTAATATCCGTTGTATACTCCTTCTCTTCGTCCTTTCTTCTTCTCCTCTTGAGTTGTTGTCTTCGCTGGAATGTATGACAAAATGTTTGCGAAGTGGACAAACTGTTTTGCTGGGAGATCTGACGAAGTAGATTTCTTCCATAATTCTTCTTCCCTACTGTTATTCGCTGACGATGATACTTCATCATATCCACTAAAGCAATAAAGCTTCGCTTAATAAAGATATTCATTTAATAAAGATATCTGGTTCTTGCTAAATCACTTCGCTGCCAACAATTTGTGTGTGTTATTTTCTTTGCTTGGTGCTTTTCCTTCTCTTTTTTCCCTTAAAGTTTATTGATCCAATTGAATTCATCACCAACAGTAGCCGATTTTTCTAAATTTTCTTGAACCAACAAGATTAGGTCCCTGTTTCTAGCGCATATGTAGTTGCAGGAAATCCTACACTACATCCCTCACCATATCTTGATAATAATTTCTAGATCTAAACATATTAATCATCTAAATCTCAAAATATAAGTGCTAGAAATTTAAATAGACACATAAGATTTTTTACATGGTTCGATCAATGTGATCTACCTCCATGGTTCTTCACTATGATTGTTGAGGTTACATAATAATTACATTTAGAATCTCCATTAATGGATATGTTGTAGAGCTCTAGATCTCATTATTTGGGAAGAAGATGATAAAGAAAATAAATCTTTCTCTAAAAATATCGCTCTCCTAAAAAATATCTCTCTCCTACCAAAAGTGTCCCCCCTTTCTCTCTCCTGCTCTCCTCTTTATATAGGTGTTTACATAGTGGGTGACAACTATGTTGTCCCTTATTTTCGGATCTAGCTTGCGGCAATATCGCAAGAGCTTTAATGTTAATCTTCGCAAACACTCTAAACTTCGCAGGATCATCACGTTTTTCTCCTGTTTCTGCCATCGTCATCTGTTACGTCATTCTTCAAATCAACCTGCGACACTCGCAATGTGTTGTAGATGAAAACTTCGCAAATAAATCCTTCTGGCGATATTCTGATCCTACAGAAGCTCTCCCAGACTATAAAGAAAGATAAAGAAATTGTTAAGATAAGGTTTATAATTGAAATTACAGAGAAATAAAGAGATGTGAACATACCAAAGCACTGAGTGCATTTAAGAAACTGGGAGTCATTGTTCGGGAAACCCCGCGAAAAGAATCATTATCCACTAGCAGGGGAGCATCGCAAATATTAGCGAGAGCTTCGCAAGTAGCAGATAAATGATCATCTCCCAATCCTTGCATAGAATCGGAGAAGACGCTAGACAATTGCGCCATAGCGGACTCGATCGAATGATTCTCCTTTACGTGAAGAAGTATCAACCTCATTTTCATCTTCGTCGAACTCTCGCTGGTTTGGGAACTAGAACGAGAAGAAGGATGGATTTTCCGTTTTTAGAAGATGGAGCGAAGATTTATCCTTGCGAAGAGTGATTTTATTCTTGCCCTTAACCTTCGCAGCTTCGGGAATGTTAATTTCTTCAACAACCTTCGCACACGAATGAAGATAAGAAACAAAGGCAACAATATTGTTAAAAATAACAAAAGAAAGTATTTCTTACTTCATCCGTGATTGATCGGAGTATCGCCAGAGTACTCGCCTTTGGACGTCTTTTATAACTCTTTTTCAATTTGGCAATCTGAAAATTTTACAAGTCTAGTAAATATAAGAGGAAGGAAATATCGTAAAGCAAACCTGAAATAGGAAGTATACCTCTTTTGCCTTCTCGGGCCACTTAAATTCCTAAGGATGATAGTTTGCGAGATTCGCAGGGAGTGTATGAGAGCCTGCAATATAAGGTCCGCTCAAAAATAGAGGAACAACCCACCACTTCTCATCTTTGGAGTACCGAGGAACATTATTTTTGCCCGAGTGCCAGTCAATATCTTGCATAAGCAGCTTATCACTGGAAATATTATCTTTTCTCTTCAATCGAGCACCCCAGCGAGATTTGTCATTTCTCATATTTATTACTTCATAATTTTCAAAAAAGTTCTCTACAGTATACTTATCAGCGACTATTTATAAACTTGCCGAATCTAGGATCTTTGACATCATCAGGATATAAAGATCCCTTACCAGCGCCACGGTTGGCGAATTCAAGCATTAGACGGATGCAATCACCGCTTAGTTGATAAATAGCTCGCGAGAATTTCTTGTGAGCAAGAATTTCATAGAATAAAGGCATCTCGGGATTGTAGAGAGGAATGGGAAGGCCTGCGAGGATTTGACCCATCGAGATTATGATTTTCTGATCATCACACTGATGATCAGAAAACAACTTTGCAGAAAGTATGGATGAAGATTCTTGATCAGGAATGGTTGATAGGATGAAGCCCTTCTCTTGTAAATTCTTTTGAGCTTCATTAAAAAGGGGTTTATATATACGACCAAGTGAAGCCATTTTTAGAGTATGGGAATGATTAGAGAATTGAAGATCAAGAGAAAGAAAGAAGGGAAGATTTACAGTAGCAGAAGAGCAGATTGCGGAGGAAGAGAGTTGAAGAAAAGTTGCAGAGGGAAATAAAAGAGAAGAAGAGAAGGGTGAGAAAACTATATATAGAGAGAAGAATCCTCGAGAAAACAAATGCATTTAATGCGAGATGGGACGTGAATGGTCAAGAATAAACGGTTGAAAGAAACGTGTCAAGAAAAGAGTGGAAGAAGAAACATTTGTAATAAATTCCGTGTAAAAGTACGAAAGTAAAACAGATAAAGGTGAACAACTGATGAACAATTGCGGCATTTCAAAATATTGGTTCTCATGACATTCTCTCCTTCGCAGAGAAGACATGAGAAGAGGCAAGATGTAGGATCAGAATATCGCGACATCAATACTTCGCGAGATTAATAAATGACGACATTGCGAGGGAGTCGCAGAGAAGTACAATAAATGACGCAATGAATGACGACAGCCAAAACATGAGAAAGATATGAAGATTCAGCGAAATTTAGGAATGTCGCGAGAATTGATACATGTACACTTGCGATACTTCGCAAGACATTCCCGAAAATAAAGGACAACTTAGTCATCATCCACTATGTACTACCCTATATAAAGGGTTGAGTAAACCTGTTGTAGGGGGTTCTTTTTTGAATTGTTAAGCAAGTCTTTAGGAGAGAGAAAGTTTTAGAGTGATTGTAATTCTATTACTCATTTCTATTTCATATTGTAAAGATTCAAGTATTCAATCAATAGAAATCATAATCATTCATCTTAAAATGATTTAATTGTGTATATTCTAGTGAGGGGTGTAGTGTAGGATTTCCTGCAACTACAGTCTTCACATCTTTCTCGTGTTTTGGCTGCCGTCATTCATTTCGTCATTTATATTACTCATTTGCGACACTTTCACA
>JAJJWW010018049.1:0-96578 GCA_023531295.1 Papaver armeniacum | reverse complement strand
TAACCATTGATCTAAATTATATATTTGATCATAACCATAGATAATGATGAGTAGGATGTTCACATCCTCTAAGAGAACCTCTAAAACTAGAGGATGGCTTTGATGATGTCTACATAACTACCAGACACATCATCTTTACTTTCTCCCTTCACATTCCCATTGGAGAGGATTTTTTTAGTTAAATCATTGAAAATCCTAGGTGTCCTTATATTTAAGACATTTTCAATGTCTCATTAGAGATGCTTTAAGCACCAAACACAATCCTAAAAGTTACTTTACCCTAAAAAGAGACATCTACCTCTTGCTCAGGATAGTGAGTAAAGGTAAAACGAGATCAACATGCGAGTTTAAAGTGGGTCGATATGAAATTATTGAAAGTCATAACGGTCAAATTTACGAGAGACTCGATTAATCAACTAGGTGGAAAAAAGAGATTTGCTTGTAGACAAAATAAGGAAGAGTAAATGAGTGTTTGGGTCGTTGATTTTGGTACGTCTTTGAGTTTGGTCGTAAATTTGTTCGTTTTAGTGTTTGGGTCGTTGACCTGTTTGTCAACTAGGTCAATCTAGGAAAATTGATCTTCAACTCTGTTATTGAGTTTTGACGGCAATCTCTTCCGGCTAAATTGGACGCAACTACGTGAATCAAACCTTCGTTATGAAATCACTTTCCCTTCGTGACAGCAGCAGCAGTGCTGCAACTCCTTCATGACAGCCCCTAAATTGGTCGGTGGTGTTTCTTCATTTTATCTTCAATCATCTTCGAATAACAACAGCAATGTAATAGTACAATCAAACTAATCTAAGCCCTAAAACTATCGCCCTACTTCACACAAGGATATAAAATCTTTACCAGAACCAACCGCTAACCAGCAGCTAGTTTGTTGTAACGAAGTTCCGTTATATTGAGTTTGGGCGGAGCGATGTAACAAACACATCCATAAGATTTTCATGGAGTTTAGGTATGCCAATCGTAACTCAAATTAAAAGTGAGGAAGTTAGCCGTTCATTGTCATCTCACCTTACACGTTAAACTTCTTCAGTCGTTCATTTAAAGTTCAATAAAGGAATCGTTTTTGCGGCAAACGTGTCAATATTGACCTGACAGTTTCTAACTGACATTACAGATTGACCAATTAACCTAGTTGACTAACGGGTTAACGACCCAAACACTAAAATGGACAAACTTACGACCCAAATGCAAAGAGGTACCAAAATCAACGACCCAAACACTAATTTACTCTAATAATAGCTTCGACGAAGATAACTTCTTATGCTTCACCGGTTTCATGATTCATCTCCCAACATGGAGTATCCTTAGTAGGCAACGACAACAACCATTATTCGTTCAACATTTACCTCTAAATCTCAGCGAGTGAAATGAGCTTTCATTCTTAATTTGTACAATTATTTATATAAGAGAAAATAAAATACTGAAAGTGTTTGCGATTTTTGAGGGTTGGGAGAGAGAAAGAGTTTTGATTTTACATGTTCTTGAAAATTTGAATCCATCTAGTTGTAGCCACCATCAATACTTAGTGAATCACTCAAATGGATGTATGTTTATCACCAAACCACGTAAAATTTTCTGTGTCTCTTGTTTTGATTGACCAGACTCTGTAGTTCATAGTATTTGGTTGACTATCACTTGAATCATCACCGAGATACCTTTGGGGTGTGCTTGTGGGTTTTCCTGCTGTTACAATTTACTTTTCCTACTGACTATATAATCTCTAGGCAACAACATCAATTCTCTAGACAACCTTATTATAGCTTCAAACCGTGACAACAAAATACTCCCCGTTCCCCGCCATTGTTTCCAACTCGAACAACATCATTTGAATTTCATTTTGGTGATCAAATTGACTTCTACTACTCCATATTTTTGGGTCTCAACATCTCGACGCAATTTTTTTGGAAGGATGCAACACAAACACAAGCGTGTTGTGGATATCTACATATTAAGTTTTAGGGAGGATCCATCTGCGTCATTCTCTCCTCACAACCCAAACGACAACTAATTTAAATCTAGTAGTTTGATGATACTTTCTTCTTATAAGACTCTACATTCCCACACAAAATGAGCATAGTTCGAGACGTATAACACCACCACCTACCCCTTTGAATATCATCCATTTAAAGTTAACGGTTGAAATTAAGATCGGTAGATGGTGAGGTTTAATATCTCCAATTGTGCTCATTTTTGGTAGGAATGTAGAGTCTTATACCAGAACGTATCATCAAAATATTAGATTTAAGTTGACTGTCGTTTGGGTTATGCTGAAAAAATGACTCAAATCATGTGTGATAGTGTCCATCTAAGAGTGTCCATGAGTCTTTTTCTTCAACCTTCATTTCTTGTGACTGTTACCCAATTGAATTAAAGTAATTCAATGATCTGTGAGTACTCCTTCCTGCTTGTGTCAAATCCTAAGCTAGGAGGGATGGGTGATGGAGGAATTGGTTAGAAATTAAACGAGACTCATATTGGATTTCAAAATAATTTTTATGTTTTCTTCTACCCAATTTGATTTTTTAACAAAACTAAACTGATTTTGGCTGCAAAAATAAAATTCATATTAGGTATATACATTCCAAGGTATTTTCTTTATAGATTCTTATTTATAATTCTAGGGTTTTCTAAGTTTCATTAGAACTTGTTTGTTCCTCAGGATCTTTTGCAGAATTTCTTTAATTCGGTGAGCAATTTCATTAGAGAGGATGATATCATTAGAGGAGTGATTTCATTAGAGGAGCGATTTCATTAGGGGAGTGATTTCTTTAGAGGAGACGATATCAAAATCGAAATTACTTACATAGAACCTTCAACTAGCAAATAGTACAAAATACAATAAACCAGGATAAAGTAGATATGAGCCATTTTTTTTTGATCGGAAAAGAGAAATTTATTAAGAGAAATAGAATGTACAAATTACTACCAGGAGTAGTATAAAGGAGAGAACAAAAAAGAAAAAGAGAAAATTACACAAAAACAAGACTCCAGTTATGAACTGTATTTGTGAAATTTAAATGTACCCTATCTCCAAAAGCATCTTCCCATCCGAGTATAAGATTTTTTGCATCAATGCATAGCTCTTCATCAGTTTTGTATTTATGATTCTCTTCAAAGATTTTGTTATTGCATTCAATTCAAAGAACCCAAACTACCGCTGCAGGAATGAGTTTCCAAACGACTTTTCCATTTCCCGAAAGCAGATTATTAGACCACATTCTAGCAAGGTCTTTCATAGTATCTGGAAATACCCAAAACCAATTATCATTAGGTGTTAAATAAGAACAGACCTTGTATGCTACTTTACAGTGGATGAATATGTGGTCTTGAGATTCAGAGCATTCTCCGCATAGACTGCAAGAGCTGTAAATGTCAAAACCTTTGCACTGCAACAAATCTTGTAAGTAGATATGAGCCATTAGATTTAGAAGGACTAGATGGATTCTTTAAACATTAGTAGATATGAGCCATTATACATTAGTACTCTATTCATTCTTCTGCATCTTTTTGCTCCATCTCATCGTAATTCCCTTTACCCCTCTTCTTAAGGTATCTTATCTCCCTCTTTAGAACATATCGGTAATCCGACCCAACTGGCATCTCATCGAGATATATCTTGGCATCAAGTGAAATCCTCTTATCTATCTTAAATTGTATGATTCTCTTAGCGCAAGGACATAGTTTTTCCTTCTCTTCTCTGCTGAGATTGCAGTATGCCAGATACTGAGCTTGATTAGGATGGAGGAAAGCCTCTTTGGAACATTTAGAACACTTATAGTATTGGATTCGATGGAGATGATTATCTCTACATCGCATGACCCTAGTAGTTGAAACTAAGACATTTTTAGGAACTTTTTTGTGATATCACCATTTTAGATGATACTTTTGTTGGAGGTTTTTCTTAGTTTTGCTTTAGTCTCCTCTTCCTCTCTTATAATAATTTCAGAAGGATAATTAAACGTTTCATTTCTCTGTTTATTGCCATTTTAAGACCCCCTTATCCTCCCAGCAACCTTATTAACTTCTTATAGATGAGTATTAATGAGATATTGTGCACTTGATCTTATTTGTTTAAGTATCCGGTAAGATCAATTGATTTTCTCTGATTTGGTGTCTTTTCAGGACGATTTCCATTAATTTTCTCTGGTGTTTCCTTTGTGTTTCCTTTATGTTTTTTTATATATACTAGATCTTTAATTTTAAGTGCACTACCAGTCTTTGCATTTTTTAGATTGGTAGATTCGCTTCCTAGATTTTCCCAAGCCTCTTTTTTCTATCCTAATTTGAAAAATGTAGTACAACTTCTTCAAGGTATAGACCTTGAATGGTTAATAAACCCAATTTTCATAGACGTTCCTAGTAATTGAAATTCTTAACAAACCTTTAAGATGAACACCTTCAACATAACATAATAGAAACAACAGAAATTACATACTAGGAAAAGCATAACATTACATTTTAAACAACTAAAACTTAGATTAAAAAGTAATAAGAATATAAGGAGTTCCACTAACTTATCCAATAATCTTTGGACCAGTTTAGTATGCTATTTCTCCTCTGACGTCGGCTTGTTCCGCAACAACATAGTTTCCCTTACCCTTCTTCCAGTTATATCTGGCCTCCATCTTCTCAACATAATCATATTCAAAGCCGGGAGGCATTTCATTATACAGTATGTAACTTCGATGGGAAGCCCATGCTCAATATTATATTGGATTGTTGCCCTTACCTCTTCTCCTAACCCTCTTTTTCCTCTGGTCTCATGTTGCAATATGCAAGATATTTGGCCTGCTCTGCATGCAAAAACCTATTAGTACCGCATAAATAACAAAAGTAAAAATGAACCCTGTGAAGATGATCTTCCCTGCACCGCATCACCCTAGTCAAGGAAACTGGTGCACCTTCTGGAACTATATCATGATTACAAGCCATAACCCAATATGTCTTTGATGCTTAAATCTTTCTTGTTTCTTTATGAATTTCTTTGTGTGTTTATTATTTTCTCTCTTCTTACCTTTTTATACCCGTTCTAGGAATACTCTTTTACTGCTGCGTGTAATCTCTATCTTTCTCTCTGCTGCCCTTTGACATATCTAATCTTTTCAACTTTAATTTCCAGCTCCCCTTCTTAATGCATTAGCTCTTAGTTGTTGTTGCAACTCTTGTCCCGGGGCATTAGCTGTTGACTATATCTAGTTTATTATAATGATCTATCTAAGTCTCTCTTTTCTAAACCCCTTAGAATCCTAGTAGCTACACCTATTGATTAGAAGTGTGAAACTTAATACCTACATTTTCTCATAAGATTTTTTCATGATAGACTTAGATTTTTGGTTTACACGACAGTCTATAAAATCTTCAGAAAAGATTTAATTGCGTGTTTTGAAGGCTTTGTCCTTAATGTTTTTTTATGTTTACACTCCTCTTTAGATATTAATGCATGTTTATTTAAAAAAAAAACAACTTCATGCATATCTAATCTCCTTTAGATATTAATGCATGTCTAATATGCGGAAGATCTTCCCTCCCACGGCTAGCTGAGATAGACCCATTATCCTTTAAGAAAGGGTTCCATCTTTTGTAGGCTTTTAGATTATCTCTCTCTGGTTTTTGTTTTGCATATATATGGTTGTACGCATTGCCTCTTTGAATCTCTTATGGTTTTAGAATATCTTCCTCATCCTTTTCTGACCAGGTTTTTTTTAGATTATCTCTCCTATCTTTTCCTTAGACCTATTCCTAGTTATAGTAATCGTATACAAAATAGAATTAAAAAAGTCTCATCGTGCCAGACTTCATAGTTTAGATTGCAGACTTGTACATATTTTCCAATAGGTAATTAGGTTCTTACTAGCTTTTTCTCTAGTTGGTGTACCCCCCAAAATATCATTAGTCAAAGTTTTTCTATCTTCTTTCTTTTTCATCGTACTTTCTCTTTGGTTTTTAAATTTTCAAATTATAGTGGTTGTCGACTTTTGATTGTCTAAGGTTGAAAAGCTCATCTCTACTCGACATTCGTATCATTCACGGGTTCTTGTTATTTGTACAAATTTTCTTTACAGACTTTCTCTATTGACTTGTTTCATCTATAAAGACTCATGCAAGTAAGGCTTAATATTTGCATGCCCTGAGTTTCTTTCTTTCTTTCGACCTCTTCTCTCCTGCAATGGGGGAAAATTTAAATCTTTACAAACACATGAATGGTCTTTCTTTAGCCCAACGTTTTGCAAATCATAGTAATGTTGGTCTATTTCCTACTCCCCCTTCTTTTATTAGAGATTTTGGAATCAAGCCTTACAATATCTTAGCTAGAGTTTTTTCCATTAAGATTCTTAAACAATGGGAAGTTAGAGGAGCACTAAACAAATTTTGGAGAGTAAATTTAGGTTTTCAAATTCGAGAGGTAGATTCTAACCTTTATATTATCACTTTTAGGAATGAAGATGATTTTTGTTGGATATCTACAAATGGTCCTTGGTATCCCTTTGGTAATATTCTTGCAGCTACTACAGCTTTTCAAGGAATGTGTATCTCAACAAACAAGGTAAAAGAGATTCCAATATGAGCTTCTATCTCGAATGCTAAATGTGAGCACAGAAGTGAGGAAATGTTGGGTTTGATAGCTAGTAAAATAGGAACTGTCTCAAGAGTGTGTAAAGGATCTGAGACGCCGGAATGTCTGCCAAGAGTCCTTATTTGGATAAATATAGAAAAACCCCTCATAAATCATTTGTTAGTTAAAGTAGAAAGGTTCCCGGTTACGTCTATTTACTTCAACTACCTTAATCTCCGTTCGAAATTTTGTTCTCATTGCTTGCGGTTAGGGCACAAAGTAGTTAGTTATGTTGTACTTCATGGGAGACCTTTAGAAGACATTTATGACATCTCAGTTAATTCTCCATACCCTAATGATGACATGAATTGGTTAAACAATATTTTGGTACAAGTATGGAACCCTAAAGACAACTTTGACCATACTGGAGTACCAGTACCAGTGCAAGAATATCTTAATCGGCCCGAGTACGTGAAACTTTTCATGATATCTTTAGAACCTATGTTGATGAAGAGCCTGCTCTCGGAATGATATCCACGATGAGATATATCAAAACCCATCACTTTCTTATGATGTGCTTGGGCCTTTTGTTATTACTGAAAACTTGTCGGTTGATGAAGATATGCCATTAGCTGCATCATCTGTTTTAGGAAAGAGAATTTTTCCCTTCAATTTTCATGAGAACTTCATTCCCTTACAGTCCTCTGATGATGAATCATTTCGATCTGCTAACTCGGAATCATTCCGAGTTTCGGCCGAGTCTGCTCCCGAGACCTGGTCTCTCGGCTGAGATGGGCTTGCTTCAAGACATCCCTGTCCCAGGCCCATGCAACTTGTCCTTCTGATAGGCCTAATAACGAACTAGTTCATGTGGTGAATAGAAGGATGTCCTTCTCTTCTTCTGATGAGATTAAGGATTCTTTCAAATCCCTAATTTCCCCCTTTTCCCCTTTAACTTCTGTAACTCATTCTCCCCCATGTAATGATATCAACACTTGCATTGCATCATCTTTTCAAACCCCACAAACCCAGCCAAAATCTGCTTTCAAAATGTCAGTTTCGGATTTTCTTTCATCTTCATCTTCCGAGTGTCTTTGCACTTTTCCATCAGAGGATGGAAAGCTTTGTAAAATTGATCAATATGGGTCCAACATTCAAGAACATCAAGCTTTATCTGGTTCTTATCATCCAATTCCATTCCCGACCTCACCCCTTCAAAGCAATAGGAGGAGACACATATACTTTTCTTATAATCACCTCTATTTAAATTGCAATAATTTTTTACTCTTGATGCATCTCTTTTAATTGCATGTGTATCTATCTTTACTGATTTTAGCTTTCATCTCCTTGAACCCTTAAACATAGTGTAGGAAAATATTTGACACTTAAACAATTTAGCTGAATATTAACTTGCAATCACCTTAATTCTTGTTGATCTGTCTACTTTAGTTCATCCCTTGCTTAGTAAATTAGAATATCCTATATCTTTTACTTACTAATTTTTCCATATTCTTTATTCAATTCAGTATAAATCATGAAAATCCAGAACCAAGAACCATATTCTTTAAATCATCCTTGGAATGTGCAAGGATGTAGAAGTCCTTTAACCCAGAACCATTTAACTAATCTAATTATTAAAGAAAAACCAGAAATTCTTTTTCTCTCTGAAACCAAAAATCAGAGACCTCTAGTTAAAAACTAGTATCCAATTTCCCAAATTACAATATTGTAGATCCAATAGGAACTGCAGGAGGATTAGTTGTAGCTTGGATAGATGGTTTCCATTTTGAGGTTGTCCAATGGAACATAAAAATGATTAATATAATTGTCAACACCTCCTTTGATACTAAGAAATGGGTTCTTACCTGCTTTTTTGGAGTCCTTATCCAATAAATAAGAACATAGCTTGGGACTTCTTAGAAGAGATTAGCATACAAGTCTCTCAAAGACAGATGCCTTGGATAGTTATAGGTGACTTTAATATGCTTTTTGATTAATCTGAAAAAAGATGAGGCTTACCTTTTTGTAAAACTAATAGTGATTACTACTCTAACATATTAGAAAGATCTGGCCTTTATGACTTAGGATACACAAGAAATGATTTTACTTGGGATAATCACTGAGAAGGGAAACATAATATTCAGGAAAGACTAGATAGAGCATTTCTTAATGCTGATTGGCACATCCAATTCCCAAATGCTTCTTTGATTCACTTAGCAGTAGTAGGCTCAGATCACAGTCATATCTTGCTCAGATTAGACACACAACTTACTAAGGCTGAATGGATATTTAAATTATATGATACTTGGTTAAAAGAAAGGTCTTGCATTCAGGTAATCCAAGAATCTTGGAACTATGACTCTACTGAAGCTGCTTCAAAGTGCTTAGTTCAAAACCTCAGTCAAGTAGGGAAGAATTTATTAGATTGGAAAAAGAATGTTTTTGGTCTCCCCAATAAACAGATTAATAGATTTCTCAAGGAGATTGAAAGACTTCAATCTGATAGGATTATTATACATCAACAAAAGAAACTAAAAGAAAAACTAAAAGAACTACAAAACCTATATGATACTCAAGAAGCCATAGCAAAACAACAATCTAGAGATAATATCATCAATTTAAGAGAAAAGAACACAAAATATTTCCATACTATAACCTTGAGAAGAAGAAAGCGGAACACAATTGAGAGCCTAGTAAATGACCAGAACTTGGTCATTAAAGATAGGAAAGGAATTGATTTCATCTTAACCTCATATTTTAAGAATATTTTTACTGAAACCTCAACTGAATCAATTTCTTCTGATTCTATCTTTTCTAATATTCCTTCTAGCATTTCAGCTACAGACAATGTTAGAATTATAACTATCCTCTCTATGGATGAAATCCATCTAGTCTTAAAAAATATGAAACCGAATAAATCTCCGGGACCAGATGGTTTCCCAGTTAGTTTCTTTTTGCACAACTGGAATGTCGTAGGAGCACGGGTGACAGATACAATTCAAAAAAATTCAGAGAAAAGAAAATGAATCCAGATTTAAATAAAACACATTTATTTCTTATCCCTAAGCTCAAACACCCTAAGAATCCTAGTCAATTTAGACCCACTGGCCTTTGCAATATAATTTACAAAGTTATAGCAAATTTATTAGCTAATAGAATAAAACCGTCCTTAGAAAAGATCATCTCACCCTTTCAATCAGCTTTTCTTTCATCTAGACAAATTTCAGACAATATCATAGTAGCCCATGAAATAATTCATTCTTTTAAAAAGAAAAAAGCAAGAACTGGAGGATTAGGAATTAAAATAGATATGGCAAAGGCCTTTGATAGAGTTAACTGGAACTTCCTGCTAACTTCCCTCAAAATGTTTGGTTATAATGATGAAGTTTGTCAACTAATAGAACAATGTATTTCAACAACCTCTATTTCAGTCCTTTTAAATGGTTCACCTGGTGAAGCTTTTAACCCTTCTAGAGGGTTGCGTCAGGGAGATCCCTATCGCCTTATCTTTTTTATCATATGTATGGAAATTTTCTCTAGGCTTCTTTTAGCTCAGGAACAAGATAAAACCTTACATGGAGTCAAAATCACACCTAAAAGTGAACCAATCTCACATCTCTTCTTCGCTGACGATTGTTTACTTTTCGTCAAAGCTGACCTGTTAGAGTGCAGAAACTTACTAGATACTATTGCAATTTTTAGTAAAGCTTCAGGGCAATTGATTAATTTTGAAAAACCTGGAATGTTCTTTAGTAGGAAAGTAGAACCAAAACACCAAAGGATGATGTCAAAAATGTTGAAGATAAAACACATAAACCTTAGAGACCCCTATTTAGGAGCCCCTCTTTTTATGTAAAGATCAGAAATAAAAACCTTTACCCCAATTCTAGAAAGAATGGAATCTAAGTCAAAAGGATGGAAAAGCTTAATTTTGGCCCAACCCTGCATAGCAGTCCTAAATAGAGCAGTTTTAACTAGTATATATACCTACTTATCTTATGGGATGCTTCCTTCTACCAAATAAAACAACTAATAAAATTAATGCTATTCAAAGAGATTTTTGGTGGGGTAAGGATGCTGGGGGCAAAGGGTATTACCCTAAGGCATGGCCATCTCTTTGTAAACCAATTCTTAAAGGAGGATTAGGTTTTAAGGATGCTAGGAAATTAAATCTCGCTATGTTGGCCAAGTTAGCATGGAGAATGGTAAAAGAGCCTGATGCACTGTGGGTAAAAACTATGGGTGCTAGTTATTTCAGAAACAAATCTCCACTGAGAACTAAATGTTCTGCTAAAAGATCCTGGACTTGGAAATGCATTAGACAAGGATTAGATTTAGTGAAAAAATACAATATTTGGGAAGTGGGAAATGGGCAGGATATCAACATTTGGAAGGATAATTGGATTCCAGGACTACAAGAAACCTTACAACCATTTAATACCCCTAGTAACAACCATCTGATTAGAGTCTCAGATTTAATTGATATTGAAACTAACTCTTGGAATTTGCCCTTACTTTCCTTGATTTTTCCTAGTGACATATTCAACAAAATTAGCCAAATTTATCTCTTCAAAGATAATAACCATGAGCTTAAGAAGGACCAAATACACTGGTCTTTAACAAATTCAGGTAATTTTACTGTTAAATCCATGTATGAGAAATTGAATGAGATAGGACTGGATGTGACGAGCCTGTCCTTACTAGAATCCTTCTGGAATTCACTATGGAAACTCAATATCTCTGAAATAATTAAACTGTTTATGTGGAAGTGTTTACAGAATGCTTTGCATACTAATGCTAAACTTTTTGGTAAAGTTAAAGAAGTTGACCCTTTATGTACTATGTGTAAGACTGAAATTGAAACAACAGAGCATTTGCTTTTTCATTGCCCTTATGCTCAATCTGTCTGGATTTCCTCTCATAATCCTGTCACTCTTAATATATATGCTTCAGATTTTATGCTAAATTGCTGCAAAAAATGGATGTCTAACACCAGAAATGATACTTCTATTGAACTCTTACTTACTACAATGTGGTTTATATGGAAAGAAGAACTTTTGAGAATAAAACTAAGAGTGCTAATATCTTAGCTATAAAAGTACAAAAGCACATAGAATTCTGGTTCTCAGGAAAACAAAAAACACTTAAGAAAAATTATGCTAGAAAGAAGAAACCAACTCCTATTTGGAAAGCCACAAATAAGGATTCACTAAAGATCAATGTAGATGCTACTTGGATCTCTGATTCATTACCTTCCACTTATGCTTTTATCTTGAGAAATGAAACAGGTGACAATGAAGGAGGAAGTGCAGGACAAGCAACAAGCTCAAATCCACAAGAGGCAGAGGGTTTAGGCACACTTCAAGCGGAAATTTGGGATAAAGAAAAACTACTACAAAACTTCAGCATAGAGGGAGACTGTGAGAAAATCATCAACTACATAAATGGCAAAAATGTAGACATTTCCTGGAAAGCTAAGGCTTACATTTTGGAGTCTACCAGAAAAGCTCAATCTTGTGACAATTTTTGGGATTTTACTTTATTCCTAGACTAAGTAACCAAGTAGCGGATATCTTGGCAAAACATGTTAGATCTTTAAATTCAAGTTTTGAATGGGGATTTCATCCTCCAATTTGTAGTAGAAACCAAATTCTAGTAGATAAATTTAATATTGGGAACTCTCAACATCCCATATTAGATGGCTCTACTTCTTTTGTAACCACGACTCCTTTCGAGTCCTAATCGTTTTATGCAACAACAACAACAAAAACAACAACCAAAAAAAAAAAAAAAAAGTCCATGGCTCCTCAAACAAGTTTTGTTCGATGATTTGAAATTCGGATCTCGGGTACACGTAAAGGGTCCGGCCGACTCGGTTAGGCCTTGGAAAACCGATTCCTTTTTTCATTTCATAAGGCGAGCTTCATTTCGGTCTTTCTTTCTTAAACTCGTTCGTCAAACCCCCAGACTTGTAATTGGAGATTGAAAGATGCTTAGGTTGAAAAGCAGCAGCAATGGCTTCCCAAAAAAATTCATCACATCATCAATATATATTAATTTCAACCAATCTACTTCAATGTTCAGGTCTTGCATCAGCAGCAGCAACATCTCTAAACCCTAAAACCCAAAATGATTCACCCCTAAGCAAACTCAATTGGTTTCACAACACAAGGAGCATCAAAGTTCGAGTCTCAATTTCTTAAGAAAGAGAGGATTCAGAGATAACCAAATCAGGTGCCTTATTTCTTCTTCTGCATTATTCTCTTCCTCTCATGTAGAAAAAACACTAAAACCTAAAATTAAGGGTTTCAAGATCTGGGGTTGTCAGTTCCAGCTATTAAGAGACCAAATTGGTTGATTCACCCAATATATTGTTCTTAACTAAGAAATGTGGCATGTCTGATGACAAAAATCGAAATTTCTTCTAAGTAATGCAAGGAATTTTTGTTTCATTGTTCGTTAATCTGAATATTATTTTAGTTATTTGGCTCAGAATTGACACTAAAGAGGGCTTTTAGGTTTAGAGTTTTTGTTTATATTTGGAGTATTGGATAAATGGAAAATGTAAGATTTAGAGCCATCGATATGAATTCAATCTGTTACTTGCATTCTGTTATGATTCGATGCCATTATCACATTGTTATGACTGTTAATCTGATCACCGTATGTGCAAAACTACGGTGTTCTTTTTCATGTAATTCGAGTCGTTTTTCACCGAATACACTCTATTTGGGATTGCGATTTCGGTAAGGATATTTGGAGATGGTTGTGTAATGTGTTCCACTTTCAAATTCCTGGTGCTTTTTTTCGACATCTTACCTGTGGTTAAGAATAAGAGTCCAGTTGTTAAGAAAATTTGGGTTGTTGCTGCCTTTTGTACAATGGTGGAGTTGGGGTCTGTATTGCCAGGAGGAAGCTGAAAATTAGAATTTGTCTTTTAACCAAAGATCGTGGGTTGAGATTGAAAGGTGATAGGTGGTCTGAGCTTTATGATGGTCAAGTTCTGCAATTCTTTTGGATAATGGGCAGGAGAATGGAACTTGTAAGGGAAATTCAGTGTACTTGGGATCTTCCAGTTGAAGGATTTATTATCATTTTCTGCAATGGTGCAGACAATGGGGATCCAGTTGCGTCAGGTTTTGGTTTTATTGCCAGAAATCACTTTGGGCTTGTGTTATGAGCTGTAGCTGGGGGTTTGGGTTGTGCTACTAACTTCATAGCTGAATTTCTGGCTATTGTGTTTGCTTTGGAGTGGGCCTAATAGTCAGGATTGAAGATGGTTTTTATATGGACAGACTCAAGTGCAGTTATTCTATTCATGCTTTTATGGCAAGTAATTACTAATGGAAACAGTGGTAATGATCTATATCATCTTCTTTCATTTGTGGTAGCCAATTTAATGATGTGTTTAATCTGGGTGTCAATTCTCACTTGTATGAGTTTTGTTTTATGTTTCTGTAGGTATTGGTGGCCAACCTGTTCCAAAGAAGCCTAACATGACAAAACATTATCCTGATACCTCTGCTGGAAATCTTAATCCTCTTATTGGGTCACTTGCTTCTCCAGTAGCTTCCCAAGTGATAATTTGACGAATCCAAATAAGCACCTCAAAATGCACTTAGCGCAGAATCGTGGAAGGAAGACCAAGGGCGTGAAGGTATGCTATGCAGTAGTGATAGTATTCAAGATACCTAATTGATACTGGCGGTGGTTGGATATGAAAATATAGACTCTTTACTCAGTTTATTGTTATCGGGTTTTAACTGCATATACATTTTTTTTCTTTGGTCGTGTTATATGCAAAGGTTTTCTCTTCGGTCTATTCATACGAAAAAGGTCGTGTTATATGCAAAGGTTTTCTCTTCGGTCTATTCATACGAAAAATGTCTATATGCAGTTATGCTCAATCTGTCTGGATTTCCTCTCATAATCCTGTCACTCTTAATATATATGCTTCAGATTTTATGCTAAATTGCTGCAAAAAATGGATGTCTAACACCAGAAATGATACTTCTATTGAACTCTTACTTACTACAATGTGGTTTATATGGAAAGAAGAACTTTTGAGAATAAAACTAAGAGTGCTAATATCTTAGCTATAAAAGTACAAAAGCACATAGAATTCTCGTTCTCGGGAAAACAAAAACACTTAAGAAAAATTATGCTAGAAAAGAAGAAACCAACTCCTATTTGGAAAGCCACAAATAAGGATTCACTAAAGATCAATGTAGATGCTACTTGGATCTCTGATTCATTACCTTCCACTTATGCTTTTATCTTGAGAAATGAAACAGGTGACAATGAAGGAGGAAGTGCAGGACAAGCAACAAGCTCAAATCCACAAGAGGCGAGAGGTTTAGGCACACTTCAAGCGGAAATTTGGGATAAAGAAAAACTACTACAAAACTTCAAAGATAGAGGAGACGTGAGAAAATCATCAACTACATAAATGGCAAAAATGTAGACATTTCCTGGAAAGCTAAGGCTTACATTTTGGAGTCTACCAGAAAAGCTCAATCTTGTGACAATTTTTGGGATTTTACTTTATTCCTAGACTAAGTAACCAAGTAGCGGATATCTTGGCAAAACATGTTAGATCTTTAAATTCAAGTTTTGAATGGGGATTTCATCCTCCAATTTGTAGTAGAAACCAAATTCTAGTAGATAAATTTAATATTGGGAACTCTCAACATCCCATATTAGATGGCTCTACTTCTTTTGTAACCACGACTCCTTTCGAGTCCTAATCGTTTTATGCAACAACAACAACAAAAACAACAACCAAAAAAAAAAAAAAAGTCCATGGCTCCTCAGCAAGTTTTGTTCGATGATTTGAAATTCGGATCTCGGGTACACGTAAAGGGTCCGGCCGACTCAGTTAGGCCTTGGAAAACCGATTCCTTTTTTCATTTCATAAGGCGAGCTTCAGTTTCGGTCTTTCTTTCTTAAACTCGTTCGTCAAACCCCCAGACTTGTAATTGGAGATTGAAAGATGCTTAGGTTGAAAAGCAGCAGCAATGGCTTCCCAAAAAAATTCATCACATCATCAATATATATTAATTTCAACCAATCTACTTCAATGTTCAGGTCTTGCATCAGCAGCAGCAACATCTCTAAACCCTAAAACCCAAAATGATTCACCCCTAAGCAGCTCAATTGGTTTCACAACACAAGGAGCATCAAAGTTCAGGTCTCAATTTCTTAAGAAAGAGAGGATTCAGAGATAACCAAATCAGGTGCCTTATTTCTTCTTCTGCATTATTCTCTTCCTCTCATGTAGAAAAAACACTAAAACCTAAAATTAAGGGTTTCCAAGATCTGGGGTTGTCAGTTCCAGCTATTAAGAGACCAAATTGGTTGATTCAGCCCAATATATTGTTCTTAACTAAGAAATGTGGCATGTCTGATGACAAAAATCAGAAATTTCTTCTAAGTAATGCAAGGAATTTTTGTTTCATTGTTCGTTAATCTGAATATTATTTTAGTTATTTGGCTCAGAATTGACAGCTAAAGAGGGCTTTTAGGTTTAGAGTTTTTGTTTATATTTGGAGTATTGGATAAATGGAAAATGTAAGATTTAGAGCCATCGATATGAATTCAACTGTTACTTGCATTCTGTTATGATTCGATGCCATTATCACATTGTTATGACTGTTAATCTGATCACCGTATGTGCAAAACTACGGTGTTCTTTTCAGTGTAATTCGAGTCGTTTTTCACCGAATACACTCTATTTGGGATTGCAGTTTCGGTAAGGATATTTGGAGATGGTTGTGTAATGTGTTCCACTTTCAAATTCCTGGTGCTTTTTCTGACATCTTACCTGTGGTTAAGAATAAGAGTCCAGTTGTTAAGAAAATTTGGGTTGTTGCTGCCTTTTGTACAATGGTGGAGTTGGGGGTCTGGTATTGCCAGGAGGAAGCTGAAAATTAGAATTTGTCTTTTAACCAAAGATCGTGGGTTGAGATTGAAAGGTGATAGGTGGTCTGAGCTTTATGATGGTCAAGTTCTGCAATTCTTTTGGATAATGGGCAGGAGAATGGAACTTGTAAGGGAAATTCAGTGTACTTGGGATCTTCCAGTTGAAGGATTTATTATCATTTGCTGCTGGGGATCCAGGTGCGTCAGGTTTTGGTTTTATTACCAGAAATCACTTTGGCCTTGTGTTAAGAGCTGTAGCTGGGGGGTTTGGGTTGTGCTACTAACTTCATAGCTGAATTTCTGGCTATTATGTTTGCTTTGGAGTGGGCCTAATAGTCAGGATTGAAGATGGTTTTTATATGGTCAGACTCAAGTGCAGTTATTCTATTCATGCTTTTATGGCAAGTAATTACTAATGGAAACAGTGGTAATGATCTAAATCATCTTCTTTCATTCGTGGCAGCCAATTTAATGATGTGATTAATCTGGGTGTCAATTCTCACTTGTATGAGTTTTGTTTTATGTTTCTATAGGTATTAATCCTCTTATTGGGTCACTTGCTTTTATGTTTCTATGTTTCTGGGTGTCAATTCTCACTTTTATGTTTTATGTTCCAAAGAAGCCTAACATGACAAAACATTATCCTGATACCTCTACTGGAAATCTTAATCCTCTTATTGGGTCACTTGCTTCTCCAGTAGCTTCCCAAGTGATAATTTGACGAATCCAAATAAGCACCTCAAAATGCACTTAGCGCAAAATCGTGGAAGGAAGACCAAGGGCGTGAAGGTATGCTATGCAGTAGTGATAGTCTCTCTGTATTCAAGATACCTAATTGATACTGGCGGTGGTTGGATATGAAAATATAGACTCTTTACTCAGTTTATTGTTATCAGGTTTTGACTGCATATACATTTTTTTTTTGGTCATGTTATATGCAAAGGTTTTGTCTTCGGTCTATTCATACGAAAAATGTCTTTTATCTTGCTTCATCGTAAAAGGGTTAAATATCATTGTTTGGGTCACGGGACAAGGCATAAAGGATGGTAGCCATTTTCATACATGACATTGACAACATTTTTGATTTCGTGGAGATTATTTTCTATTATTCACATTGGCCAAGATTTTATATAATTGTTAACTTCAACACATGTTTCCACACTAATGCATGGTAATTTTTCCTATAATTATATGGATTCTGCATCACTGTATGTAGTATTTGTTCTTTTACGCGTATTGTTTTTGGTCAGCTGAATTTTCTGTCTGTAAATTTTAAAACTTATACTGCTAGGGGCAACTTCACTGCTTAGGGTTCATATAAGCATGTGATTGATTGGGCGCACTTATCATGTTTGCAGATGGCGTCTGGGCTGTTCGGATCAGGAAGTTTATGGACGCAATTGGAAGACCAGGTTAATACTCTTCTATATAATTATCCGTTTGATTGTTATTGGGTCTGTGAAGAAGTCTGAATGTTATATGTTTGTAACTCAGGCCCTTGTTGTCCTCGTACTCGATATGGGTCCAAACTGGGAGCTGGTTAGTGATCTTATCAACAGTACTCTGCAGTTTAAGGTGACTATATGTTAAACTTCTCTTTCTACGTTTTCATGTAAATTTTGAGTCGTCCAGGTTCTTTTGCAATATTTTATAAATTATAACCAATTTGCAAACTTTTTTACTGCTAACCATATTATGTTCAAAAGATTTGTGATGCTAATGTGTGAATGACCCATTTAAACATCCAGGGCAATTTTCATAAACCTAAAGATTGCAAGGACCGCCACAAAATTTTAATGGGCAAGAGTGTTGGTATGGGGCTGATAGTGCTCATGATTCCGGGTCTTCCCAACCCAATCCGTCGACTTTACTTGGAATCCCAAAGGTATGATGCTTTTCGCTCCACGATGGTGCTTCTTTTGTGCTGTGTCAAAGCCTGGTCAAAATCCAGATGATCAAAGGCAAATGATGATGCAAGAGCTTCAGGTGCAACAGGTGTCTCAGGGAAATATCCAAGGTCATCCTGCTTTCAATGGGTTGGGCAGTGGTTTTCCAAATCAGATGGCCCCTCCACCAGGTCAAACATTTCCAGTCCAACACCTTCCACACAGCAGCAGCAGCAGCAACAACAATCTCATGTCCCTTCCATCCACCCACAGCAACCTTATCACCCTCATCTTCAAGGCAGCAACCCTTGCGTGCTCTGGATTGCTAAAGATAGGCAAGTCCAGCAGCAGCAACAACAACAATTTTCTTCCACCATTACAGCTCTGTTTCATGGCTAACCACAATCCTCCCAGCATCCAATATCAACTTCTCTACAAAACTCCTCTCAGTTTCAGCAGCAGGCATCTTCACTGCCTTCACTAAACTCTCAGTTGCCCCTAACACCATCTTCATCCATGAGCCCGGTAACTACGCACTAAACATCACCTTCCTTCCCTCCTCATGGTTGAAGTCATAATACTGCTTATAGCTTACCTAGTCAGATAATAAAACAGCGGCAGCGTCAGCTTCAGCAGCAACAGCAACAGAATTTTCAACAGACTGTTAGGCATCTTACTCCAAAGGCAACAGTCTCAGTTCCATCAACAGCCTAAATTCATTAAGGGAATGGCAGAGGGAGCACTTCAGTAATGCATCAGAACGCACTCTGCTGATCTATCCTCTCATGTAAATGGGCTTGCTTCGACTCCAAGAAAACAATTACATGAGAAGGGTGAGCAGGTCATGCATCATATGATGCAAAACCAGGGTATATTTTCAGGTTCAAACTCAATTCAGTCGAACAATTCGCTGATGCTTCCTCAATCAACAAATCAATCCTTGTCTCAGCAAAAGCTGTTCACCACCCTCCTCTTTGTCGAAGCTACTTCTCCAGGTTTCATCTCATTCTGATCTGACGAACAACCAAGGTCAGCCCCCACCTGTTATTTCTGGTCATGATATACTTCCTCTAGTGGCAATGGGGTCTGGTCAGGCAGTGGCCAAATATACTCAGAATGCTTCAACCACATAATCGTCAAATGAATTCTGATCCACATACACAATCCACGGTCGAGCAGCAGACCACATATAGGGGGTACTGAATCCTCCACCAATTGCATACCCATTCTTTCCCGTGGAAAGGATCATCGGAGTATACTTCAGGAATGACCAAGTCAATTACTCACTTGCCCTGCGTTAGAAATCCATCACCTCTGACAAGTACAAAAGAAACTGAGCTTTCAACTCCCTCCTCTTTTGGCCAAGATTTAATCCATGGGCAGTTCTCTGGAAGTACGACTACTCAGACCAACAGTGCCGGGACCCTGTGGCAGCCAAACTTGCAGCAGCAACAACGTCAACCATCAGGTCAACAGCCTACATCACCATCGCCATCGCCACCGCAACCTCCATCACCAGTACCACCTCCGCAGGCTCTGCTGCTGCAAAAGCAACAACCACCTCCGCAACCTCAACCCAATCACGGCCACAACAACAGCTGCAAGCTGGGCAGAGTGGACTGTATGCCAAACCAAGTAATTCTGGGCCAGGGTGAATTATATAAGCTGGTCTGCAGGTGTTGGGCAGTGGATCAGTCTGATTAGTCTTGCATGCGCTGTTGCAGCAGTGTACAGGTTAGTTGATGCACTGTAATTTACTGGCTAAACAATTCAGATTAAATCAAAACAAATACAGGTGTAGGCATGGATTTGCATTCCCATGTATATCTACTCCTCTGTATCTTTCTGGGTGATCAGACCTGTTATTATATTTTGAATTCGCGTGGACGAACGAATGTGATACTAATAGAAGGCAATGGGGGTCCCATGCAGATGATGGAAGCTTGTGACTCTCGGACTGCATTACCAGAAATGGGAAGTGGTTTGGAGTGTTTTGTGCAGATCCACTATAATTAGTGACTGACCTATGGAGGAATAGTATCTTCTGTACTTTGTTGTTTCTCGCCCTCAAATACCTGTCTACCCAAGTCGATTGAGTTACCTGATTTGGCAGTTAGAGATATAGAGAGGGAAAGAGAAAGAGATAATGGGTCATTATTAGATTATTTGTACAGGGGTTTGATCTCTTCTGCCCCTCGGCCTTTTGTTTTCAACTTTAGCGGGCTCCCTTCAAATGTTTTGTATAGGTAGACAGAAGGGAGAAATGGAGAAAGGGTGTCTTTCTTTTGTTCACTCCACTTTACTTTTTGTTCTTTCATTCCAAGTCCATCCCACCCCCTTAGATAGTCAAGTGTATTACTAAGTTATGATGTGTCACAGCAAGAAAAAAAGAATAAGAGATCAGTTTGAGGCTATTGAATTCAAACATTACTACTGTGAAGTTAATTTCTCAGCAGATAAATAGACCAAGAAAGAGGCTTAGTTAACAGAGGGCCAGAGGGCCGTCCCTTACTTTTAATTCCATTCCTCCTTTTCTGCCTAACTCAGAATGGCCTGATCAAAATTACTTCGTTTTGTATAGTGTTGTAATTGGTCAGGTCTTTCTAGTTTGTTGATCGGTTTGTAATGTCTTTTGGCTGCTTTTCGTACTAAATTTTGATGATTTATCCCAAAATAAATAAAATTCATGGAAAGTTATTTAGTATTCTGCTTAGAAGTGCCAATAGTCCTGTTATATTAACTTCTTACTTGTTACTTATACTGCTTACTAGTTTGGGTAGTCTCTGAAAATATATACTTTTCTTCGTATAAATTTACAATTTTATCTTGCTTATTGATAACTCAGGTCCTGGTAACCATGCACAAGTTATTTGGGGATCTTAAGCTGTATTTTTGCTAAGCAAGGTTCGGTATTCTCATTCTTGTTCTTCTCTTATTCCACTCTCTTGGGTTCTCTTTTTAATGTCTTACCATGCTTATCAATTTTCTCTAGTAAACTGTAAACTTCCGTAGAATTCCATTGCTTTGTTAGAGAATGAGAAAACTTATTTTCTGATATTTACTGTAAGAAAATTATTTTTGAATTGAAAGATGAATGTTACAACCGAAATTACATTGACTGGCATCAGTACACAAAAATAAATAAATAATAAATAATTTGTTAGTGAGCCTGCCATGTTTCTAGTGTGGATCAACTCATTACAGCCATGATAATAGAGACTATAATGCCGAGTCCTTGAGTTAGTGACTGTACAAACAGGCTTTATGCCACCTGGGTAGATTAGGAGAATTCCATTTTCCATCACCAGTTTCAAAGTTGAAACCTTAGTTTTTAGTTTGCTTCCTTCTTCATTTGGTTTATTAGGAAGTTGTCTTTATATTGGTGTCCATTACCCGGCCTTGCAGAGAATATCGATCTGTTTGTGTGTCATCTGGTAAATATTTTTTAAAAATGATTAATTTTCTTATCTTAAAATGCTGTATAGTTAAAAAGAAGGTGTAGAAGATTCTAACCTGTACAGTAGTGTTTCGTGCATAGGGTAGTACTCTATGGTATCCAAGGTTAGGAATAGGTGGGGATTTTCTACTTGTTTCTCCTCCATATGATCTTAACCTCCCATTGGTCCTACTCCTTGTGGCAACTGTTGGAGATCCCTGATTGGGACAACCCAATACATCGGGGAGGCTCGATTCCTGATAATAAATAAACCCCAATGGTTAGAAATTCACAACAAAAATAGGTTGAAACGGATGAAATACCAGTCTACTTTTTTGGTGCAATAGAAGTGAGCATTAGAAGTTGTGTACCAGGAATAAAACAGTTGCACAGTGCTTGAGAACCTCCAAATTCATTCGAACGTCAGCCAAGCTCCTGTTAACAAAAATTAGTTTCAGACCTTCTGTTGAGTTTTCCATCTGTCACTAAAGTTAGTAGTAAAAACAATACCTGTGCTTTTGCTCTCCCAATCCAAAATAAGCAGCTAGGGTTGCCATCTGAATAAGAACGAATCACTTGTTCATTAGTTTGCGAATTTGTAATCTTTTAGTGTTCGGTCATCTTAAACAAACTAGAATGCCTGTAGAGCACATCAACATAACAGAAAAGAAAAATGATAGAGAAGATAAAAAGATCTATAATGTTAAGTTTATGTTTTTGGTTTATACATATACTATTCCATTTCGGTTTCCATTTAAATTGACTTCAACCATGGCTCCAGGCTACTCTTGTAACCTACAACATGGCTTGATGGGAAAATTATTCCTGCTTAACCTTTAGATTATCCCAATATAATGAACTGTAAATATTCTAAATAATGTTGTAGCATTTCGTTTGTTAATGAGTAGGGTCGTTGTTACCTTCATATCTCCAGCTCTCCTGCCAAATTTCTGGGTCAGAATTCCTAAAGAGTCGATCGTTCCTACAGGTACTGGAGGAGCACGTCCAATAGCAACAAAAGCTTCTCTAATGCGTGGACAGTCAAATCTGTGGATGTTATGCCCTGCCCAAACTTTACCATCTAGCAGACCAAAAATCCTGTCAGCGACATCTTCAAACTTGGGAGCGGTTCTAACAGCTGCACGTGTGATTCCATCAACTCGTCCAGATCTGAGGTTAACCACCGATAAGTCTGTGGGTCTTATCAGTGTACAATAACTCTCTAATTCTTCAAGCTTCTGTGGACAAACAACTATAGCTCCAAACTCCAAGACCCAAATCCTTGCTCCTGCATTTCTTGGTACCGTTGTTTCTAGATCGAAAAACACTATTTCAGCTCCATTTTGGGAAGACATGTTTGATTTCAGCATCTGTTGTTTCTTGTTCTCAATTTCTTGTTCTCAACACAGTTTATGTTTAATTTTCTATGATGTTCTTGTTTGTTTGTTTGTTCTTCTGACCATGTCAGTTTATACATACGAGGTGACCTCAAAGTAGGGAGAAAGGAAAGACAAATTTTGGGGTTGATTGTCTTGTGAATTAAGTTAAGAGTTAGGGTGAAGGTGTCCTTGACTTCATGGGGTTGTACAGTTGAGATATTCCTGTTGGTTTAGGAATAATTACAGAAAAAAAAAAAATTCTTTTATTATTGTTCATTATTTTGAGTTGCTTCCGGAAATGGAGATTCTGACCTTGTTTATGGTTTTGTTATTGTTTCACCGAAAGGTGTTGTTTTTACAAGTGAAGCAATTCGGCCAAGAAAAACTGATTCCCTTTTCATTTCATCAAGTAAACTTTACCCGATTTGTGTGTTCAACAACTGAGACGTTCAATAATGAAAATGAAAAAAAAAAAATTGATGCAGAAGGCCCATCGACTGGTGGTTCGTCGTCTCTAAGCTGGCAGAGAGGCTGGCTGCAGAAGCATCTGGTCACTCGGCATCCCCCGCAAGGGCGAGCTACGAGTTAAACTACAGATCCTGTACGCCTAACTCGATGCTAGAAAGTCTGGTCAGGCGGAATATAAACCAAAGCAAATGAGTAATATACACGATGTGGTACTAAACTATTGTAAGCTAAAAAAAATACCAACAAATTTTAATCCCTGTCTTTCTGTTTAAAACTTTAAATTTTCCTCCCGAGCACAGTGATTTTGGATCCTAAAATGAAATTTGAATGAGATCTTTTATGATTTCTCTTCTCTCCTTCAAACACAGATTTGGAAGAAAGGGAAATGATTGACTGGATAGGGATTCTGTTTCAGATTTGTTTTTGGAGACATCTTATCAGTTACTACTCAAAGTGCCCCCATGGCCATAGGAGAGGAATTGCGATGTGCTGTCATTCACAGGCAAGCCAGAGCTATGAACCTCTAATACAAAAAATGAATTGTTATAAAAGCCTTCTGTGAGACGTTTTCGCAAAAAAGGAGTAATAAAAAGCAGTACAATGTCAGTTCTAAAATTCCAACAAAACAGTTAAATCCACAGGCATCTGAAACCTAAAAAAAACTGAAAAAAGTTTCATCTGTGGCAAATTTATTTCCAGCTTTTTTCGACACCACCAACGAAAGACAAGGTCAAGGAATCCCAGCAGTGTAGGATCATTTCCAGACAATGAATATTCAGAAGACGAACACTCAAGGCTTGAGAGCAAGATACAGTCTGAACCTGGAGCCTTATCCAAGGCCTTGGTGTCAAACTCACCAGAGAGTTTTAAGAAGGACTTGAGTTGCCAGAGTTGTAGTTGGGCAGCTTAAATGAAGCAATTGCTTTTGTTGCAGGCATAATCTCCAAGAATGTCAGGGTTGTCAAAATCTGCCAGATCGATAATAAAGATAGATATCATGATTAAAAACTATAACTCTTCCAGGAAAATAAACATGGAATGCTTAAAACTGTAGTGCACATTACAAAGGTAAGTGACCCACATTTGGTTGTGCCAACTTTGACATCGATGATTGTGTTCTTGTACTTGTGTTGCGCTGCAACATCACCTCTCGAGAGCGCTCTCTTCTTAACCACAGTTGACGTAAGGGCCTGAAAAATGCACAAATCTTAAACCATTCAATCAACATTATCAGAGATGTGAATACAAGACATCTGAATATTCTAGAATGACAGATAACTATAAAAAATTGTAGGTTCCATGGGAGTCATTGTGCTCAGATGATAAATGACTACCACGAGAGAAATCATCAAACATCTACTTTATTATCATGACAGCGGCTGCCGGCTGGACAGGCTTCTGAGAATCTGAAGTGAGCAAGGTACACTTATGGCTTCAACACAAATGCTTTCTGCTGAAGGGTTCCCATTAATTACAGCCTCAATAGTATCAGTTTCCACTTTGCGATTGATGGATTTGCGTAATTCATTAACCTTCTGATCACATGTAGCAAGAACGGACACAGGAAACAAACCCCGGAAATGACCTCTTCTCGTTAATGCAGCTCGTAAGTGGCCAGTCAGCGGATGAGCAGATGGAAGAAACTTTACTACATAATTTAAAAACAGAACAGATGAAATCAGAATGAGAATTATGCTAAACATGGTTCCAATTAAGTAAATTGACCGTTCAATTAAAAAAGAACCACAAACCTCGTCTGAAATACATAAGATACCCGAGTGCGTAATTCATCACATAGTTCTTTTACAGTCAGATCTTTTGCCGCCGTCTGGATATAAGCTTTCTAATATCACATGACACGAAAAGATTACAAAACAATCTTTGCAACTACAATAAACATTCAAATTCAAATAGTAGAAGGGAAAAAAAGAAAATAACTATAGCAATGAAATAAACAAGGACCTTGTTGTGGAATGGCTAACGGCTAACCCTGGGCATTCAGTTACGATAGGGCGCCAAGACAAAGCAAGCTACGAGTTAAACTACAGATCCTGCACGCTTAACTCGATGCTTGCGAGTCTGGTCTTGAGGCATATAAAGCAAAGGTAAATGAGTGATCTACACGATGTGGGACTAAATAGTTATAAGCTAAACAGCATCTTATCAGTTATTGACATTGCAATTTTCAGTCAAGGACATGGTGAATTCTTCAAATTTTCGGAGCTAAACTGCTGGAGATGGTACAATTTGAATGACTGTGGTTTAGGCATCTCGAGAAACGACAATGAATTTGGAATTCCAATACGTATCGATCTGTTTACCAGCTCCTTGAATTCTTAACTGCACTTCCTAAATGATGTGAGGTTTTGTGCGTATATACTGTCTGCTAGGAGGCTTCATAGTCATAATCAAACATGCTTTACAAGTTTTTTCTTGTGTAATTTCGCATTTACCACCTGCATCTTGAAGAGCTTTCGTTGCTACAACTCTGCACTTTGACCAGCTTTCATTACTGTGCAATTACCACTTACGTCTTGACCGAAAGATACAAGAGACCAAGCGAAAGCCATTCCTTTGAAGTAGCTTCTGGTACAATAGATGGGAGAAATCACTTCCTTTTGTTGCTGAATCTGCTTTTGTTTATCCTTTCTCAGTTAGCTAGAGTTTGGAGAAGATCCAACAGTTTTGCTAGCACCAGTGAGATCAACTGCACCAGTGGTGAAGCAGTTGATCTCACTCTAATTTCACAAAAACCAATTCGTAATTAGTCACTCTAAGCAGTTGACTAGCTTGCTGTAAAAACAGCTCTCCCATTTTTTATCATCTCATTTTCCATTTTTGTCAAACAACATGCGCCACTCTTTGATTATCACATCTCCATATTTGATGGATCGAGCTATACTAGAAGCTGTAGTTTCATATATAAAAACGCCAGGCCCTTGCAGTAGTGCAACATAAGTTTAATTTAGTTTTGGTAGGGGTGCGCCAGGCCTTTGCAATGGTGCAACGCAAAGGCAACTTTGTAGTAGAAAAATAGAGTTCTTCTACTCTCGCAGGTTTTTAAACTGATCAAGGGTACTTAAAAGCTCAGCTCCTTGACCACAAAGCTACACTGAACCAGCTTTTCAGAATTTCAGCATCTGCAACACCAGGGCCTTTGCAGTAGTAGTGCTGCAACATAAGTTTAGTTTTTAGATTTGGTGGGGGTGCGCCAGGCCTTTGCAATAGTGCAACGCATGGGCGACGCGTGAGAACCCCAGCAGCAAGCTACTGTGATGGGAACTCCCCCATGAAAAAAATAAATTTAATATCGTGCCATCCGATGGACGGCATATCAGATATTAAACTGATAAGAACAGATACTACACTTGATCTTAGCCAAAAGGCCGAGAAAGGTATGCTTGCTCAATTCTCGAACTCCCTGTTTTATACTGTCTCGTTTCCATTCCTCTGCTGTAACTACGCCATGTGGGACTTAATCTTAAGCTCGTTTCATCATATAACTAGAGTTTAATTACAGTTCCTGAACAATTTCGGATTGTACTTAAAAGTTGTTTTTGTTTTCGAAACCAACTAGGAACATGTAATTTTAACTCAAGGGAAGCTTTATAAACCTCAACCACAAATTCTTTCACATATAGTTCAACATTAGAAGGACTGGAATTGTGTTGGAGAAAGAGGAAAGACATGGTGATAATTTGGTTGAGAAGATCCATGAAGTACAGTTTAATTTCGTCAAAAATATCAACGAAGGGGAGTTTAATATGGCTAAGAGAATCCGTGAATGAGAGTTTAGTTTGGTTAAGAAGATCCATGAAGCGAAGTTTAATTTGTTTAAGAGAATCCATGGAGTTGGACCAGCAGGAAGCTGCTCCTGCTGCTTCCTTGAGAAATGACCCTATTGTAGTGGCGCGAGAGTCTATAACGCTCTTTGCTGAAGGCATCTCTATCATGATTACCTCTAAACAGGCAGAACTTAAGGTTGCTGTTCCGGACTTCGAAAAAAACCGTTTTAATGGATTGGCAGAGTGTCTCAGATGCAATTCTGACGAATTTAAGCAAAAAATAGTCAAGGAAATGGCTGCAGAAATCCTATCTTTTTTCATTCAGCCGGAAGGTATATAGTTTTGGTCTTGCAGTTCTCTTCTTTTCGTGTATTGCATTGATTTTTGATAAATTATGATGTTAACTTAGATTTTCATCTTCGAGTTTCTTAGAGCGCTGCATTAAAAAAGTGCGCTGCGGGGTTGAGCATGTGGAATTTCTGCTGCATGAGTTGGTGAGGATTTCTTTTACGTACACAATTGGAAAATCAACACCGGAGGTATGTATGTCGTTTTAAACTTGAAAATACTTGTTCTAGAGTTTGTATCATTTGTACTTGAGATCTCTTTAGGATGCTTATATATATCTTTGTGTAATTCTGAGCAGGCGACTGATATATTATTCAATATGCATCAAGACTTTTTGCCAGGGAAGCATAAGGTAATTAAAGAACTTGGGAAAACCTTATGCTGAACCGGAAAAGACCACAAGGAAAAGTTGAGGAAAGATGAAGAATTGGAGCTGATTAGAGCACATAGAGCTAATAGAGACCGGAATATTTCAAGACGCCGAAGGCTGAAATTCCGAGCTTACTTTGCGTAGAAAAAAATTTTGAGCTTGCGGGTAGAGTTTTAACTTACAGAGCGCTGCCTCTTGATTAACCCCAACAGTAAAGAAGAATGTTTTGTTGATGTAAGATCGATTAAAGTACACGCTGAAACTGTATCAATAAAATCTGTATTCATTACAATTTTTCTGTTGTAAACTTCATAAGAAGCTTCATGTATCTTCTAAAAAATTTCTGCAAGTTTTAACTTGTTGATGTGATTTTGATGACAGTTGGTACATATTTTGAAATGAGTCACTGCACTAAAGAAGCAGAAACTACTTATTTGCTCAAGAAATCTTCATTTAACAATCTCCTTTCTTTTTGATATGAACTTTGAGGTTAAAGCATACAGCTGGTTCACTAACACTAACTATGAGAAAGAAACCCAAGTCCCCGATTGGTTTAAGTTGTGCTGTTGCAGAAACAATTCAACCAGCTAAACCGCCATTAAGCTTCAATTCATCCATAAAAGCAAAAATAAAAAAACAGGGCGGACGGCTCTGCCACTGGTTGTGCTGCCGCAGATGGTCGCTCGACATCCCCGCAAGGAGCGAACTGCGAGGTTAAACTACAGATCCTGTACGCTTAACTCGGTGCTAGTTCAGTTGGACTGGCAGCATATAAATCAAAGGCAAATGAGAAATCTGCATGATGTGGGACTAAACTATTACTAACAAATATAAGTCTGTTTTAACTTTCCTCCCGAGCACACTAAAGGGATAAGTGAAATTTTGGAATGTTAAAATGATTCTCAAACTAGGAATTGCGATTTCAATCTTCCACACACAAATTCAAAAGAAAAAGTTGAGGAAAGATGAAGAATTGGAGCTGATTAGAGCACATAAAGCTAATAGAGACCGAAAGATTACAAGACGCCAAAGGCTGAAACTCCGAGCTTACTTTGCGTAGACAACAAATTGAGCTTGCTGCCTCTTGATTAACCACAAATGTACAGAAGAAATGTTTCATTGATGTAAGATCGATTAAGACTGTACCGATAAAATGTGTACCCGTTACAATTCTGCACATACCTTCTAACAGTTTCCAAGCAGATGTTGTCAGCATCATACAAGAGACACATGCTCACGATACAGTCCAAAAAACTGATTGCACCAACAACTGCAAATCCTGCTTATCTAATCTCTTCACTGATGGGAACCCATCAAAGAAGCAAACTTAAAATCTGGTAAATTCCACCAAAGAAACATCTACTCTTGCTGCTTCAATATATGGCAAGCCAAAGCGTTGAAAGAGTATAAACCTGATTATGGGGGCATTTCATCAAAACCAGTGACGATGTTTTGCAACTGCAATTGGGTTTCATTAAGTGGATTTATGTTTGTAAAAAAAAAAGAAAAAAACAAAAAAATGGGTCAGAATCCAAGCCAGCTGGCAGACTGCCAAAAAAAAAAAGAAAAAAATGGTGCAGCATCCAAGCCACACACCATCTGGCAGACTGCCATGCAACTAGTCGCTCGACATCCCCGCAGGGAGCAAACTACGCAGTGAAACTACAGATCCTGTACGGTTCACCGATTTTTGAGAAGCTGCGCAAGGCGGCTATAAACCAAAGGAAAATAATAACGTATTCAAATGTGGGACTAAACTATTATAGCTAAATGAAATACCAACTTTTAACTTTTCTCAAATTAGGAATCGGATTTTTTTTTAATGATTTATAATTTGAGAAAGGAAAATGATCGACTCACTGGATGGGGTTCGTTCTACAACTATCAGTGTGTTTTTCTGGTTTTGGAGATCATCTTATTGACAAAGCAATTTTCAGTCAAGGACATGGTGAATTCTTCAAATATTTGGAGGTAAACTTCTTTCCCAACTTTCTTATGAAATGTATGGAAGCTTTACTGGAGATTCAAGGAACAAATCTCTCCTGAAAGCAACCATGGTTGTTGCTATCGCACGCTGATAGTATCTAGCTGTGGGTGAATGATGTAATAATAATGCACCACATTCCTTTCTACTAAGATTAACATTATTGATACGGCATTGATATCATGGTGGAATATCAAGGAAGATATCCCAAATTTTAGACATGTTGCAGAAAAAAGTCTTTGCAGATTAATCAAGATACTGGATGAAACAACCCCATGAGTGGCGCATACCTCTTTAATCTGCTCAATAATAGCCTTCTCCACTCGCTGAAGTTCTAATAGCCTCGACATAAATACACGCAGGTCATTGGCAAGGAAAATGCCAACCATCATATGGGCAATCTGCATTTCATTGGACACACAACCATCGTATGTCAACTGACGGAATGAGAAGCAAGGAAAGAGCAAACAATGAGGCTTTTGCTCATATAATTGCTGAATATGAGAGAATCAGGGACAGAAGACAAGGGATGGGATTATTAAGATATATTTCAAGCTATTTAAGTGTGGTGACCAAGTTCAGGACCCATCTTTCAAAACTGTAAAATACCACACCAAGAGAGACGGTATTCCTATAGAAAGAAACCACATTTTGATCCAAATCAATAAAACATCCAATTATATCACCAACAGCCCACGACAGAATTCCACAGATGCCCCTGACCATGTATATTTGGAAGTTGTTGTTTTACCAAGTAGAAAACCAACTAGGACTTCTGAAGAGCAATATAATTCACCAAAGATACTTTCACATAATACAACATTAGAAGGATTGCGTTGGAGAAAATGGAGAGGTGATCAATTAGGGTACAGTGAAAACAAAGGGTGGTGCTCGTTTAAGTTTTCTTTTGCACAGTAAACAAAGGGTACAGTAAAAATTTGGTTACGAAAATCCATGGAGTCGGACCAGCAGGAAGAAGCTCCTGGTGCTTCCTGGAGAGATGAAGTTGTATGTTGTCTATGACGATTTCCTCTCAACATAAAGAATATGAGGCGATGACTGTTCAAAACTTCGAAAAACAGCGTTTTAGTTGGCTGGCAGAGACTAATCTCAGACACACTTGTAAGAAATTTAAGCAAGAACTAGTCCAGTATATGGCTGCAGATATCCTAGACTTTGTCATACAGCCAGAAGGTAGTTTGATTAAAAAAGAGCACTGCATTAAAAAAGTGCGCTGCAGTGATTAGGGAATCCAGGAAATGCTGGATTTGGCATTATTAGCTGGGACTACTTATTACGACTTCAGGTGGTATTGGGGTGGCAAATTATACTGCTGAGGTGATGGTTTTGATTGTGAATGGGCTGTTAGTTTATAAAGGTGTGATAAAATCAAATCCAGTCAGATTAAATCAGTTGTTGGTGATTTTAGAAAAGGGAGTATTCCTTGGTGATTTAGAGCTAAATGTTAGGTTCTTGAGATTCAATGGGAGATAATTTCTTAACGAAGGGCGGGCATTGACACCCCTTATTACAGGTTCTGTAATTAGAGCTTCCTTTTCTTAAAGGAGGGCGGGCATTGCTTGCTGCTAGTGAAAATTGGCAGGGGCCGTGCGGACGGACGCGTTCCCCCTCAGGAACAAATTATGACGTAGACTCTACCTCAATGGATAGATTTTAGGCGAGCACCCCTCCTCAGAGTGCAATGGAGGTCGCTAGCCTAGGCCATGGACCTTCTTGATCATCCATTGACCCCGTCCAGGTAAGTATGCTTCTACGCCCCCATGCCTCGCTCATTTGTAGCATCTCTTTTCTCGTCTCTTGTGTGGACACAAGCAGTGTGGGACTAATTTGTTCGGGTGATTCATTTTATTTGTGCAAATTTTGAGTGTGGTCTTTCTATTGAATGGGTAAGATAATGGCCCTGTCTATTGCCTCCCCTTGCCTAGTATTTGGCAACAGAGCTAGGACGGGAAAACTAACACAAAACTAGGATGTTTATATCAATTTAGTGGCTCAATCGCAAACTAACTAGTCAATTGCGGGAAGGGATAGTTATCCTCATAAGAAAATCCGTTCTATAAGAGAATTTTGTTCATTTAACAAGTAAGATTGATGAGGCAACTGCCGAAATAGATACAGATCGTGAGTTTTAATGTTCTTTTCGAGTCTGTAGTGTATTTCCTTTTGCGTATGACTGGTAAGTTTCCCTTGCAGTCTTTGTTAGGTAAGTGCTTGCTTCACAATATGATGTTGAAGAACGTACTGCTTCAGTTAAAGAGTTTCTTTTAGTGTTGGGAACAAACAGAATTTTGATACTCCTCAGAATCTCCTCTTTCTCACTAAGTTTGCTGAAATTGTTACGAGTTTGTGTCAATACTCTTGAGCTGATTCTAGTGTCTTGTATTGAATATGTAGGTTGTTCTTAACCTGTAAAAGGATTCAATTTGAATCCGGTTATTCGAAACATGGGCACGTAGTTAGCCACAACAAGTTCATGACGAAGTCAGAAAAATCCCCATTTGATGCATGCTAGTAAGTACTCATGGTTACTTGGAGTTACTAGAAACTGAGTGGTTTATGAGGATGTTGGAATTTTTTAGTTTGGTGATTTACTTAACTGTATGAATTTCGGTGTTTGAATTTGTGGGGAAGGTTTTTCAATAGAATCTGGAAAATTACAGTTTGTTGAATTCACTGGAAATTCCAGAGTTGGAGAAGGTAATAATGTTGGAAGTAGATGGAGCCGTAAAATGTGTAAATCCCAGATGTAAAGCACAAATTGGAGAAAGAACTCTAGCCTCTGGTGTATCAAAACAACAGTTAGATAAACGCCCAGGAGCTACAGACACTTGTGTACTTGGTTGATGTTGGATATTTTCAATATCTTAGAAAATAAAATGGTTTTATGTTTTGGTTTGCCGCTATGACGGGAAGTGTTCTGTGTTGGATAAACACAATGGATGTTAGTTGGAGATGAAGAGACACCTTTAATAGGTGTGATGGTTCATAAAAGACAACCATTCCCAATAGACACCTTATGTGTCTTTTGGAAGTGAAGAGGCATCTCCAATAGGCATGAATATCCCTATAAGTAGTGAAGGTATTCTCTCATTCTAAATAATGAATTCAACCTGTTTTCTCTCTTTCTAAAGCATCATCAGAATTCTTTCTAGTGTGTTCTTGATTGGGTCAAGGGGTGCAAACCTTGAATCCAATTTCTCTGTTGTAGGGCTTTCATTGTATCCAGAAGGCATTATTTCGCATACCTGTTGCAATCGCCAATTGATATTGGGAGGGTAGAAATAATCGTCTAAAAGAAATCTTATGAGCCTTGAAAGTTTTTGAGTACAACAATTCCTTTTAGTGTCATATCATCCTCCGTTTTTACCCAAATTTTCCAACAGTTGAGCCAGCAGCGTAGAGGACTATTAAATCTATTGGTAACATCTTTACTCACTGCATAATCTTGTAATCCAGTTACCGTCCAAAAATGGAGTTGGGTTTGTGAGGCTTGCATAATACTAGTATGCTTCATCAGTAGCAAGTTGAACACAATATGAGCATCTTCCTCCCGATCGCAGCGTACTTGCGGTAACCACTAAGAGATAAAAGAGGGTAAGAGATTGGGTTCTACCTTTTTGCCTGTTTAGGTGCAGCGGAACCATACACAATGCTGCCTGAACTAGCAGAAGTTATCCAAGTCTTGGAGACTAAATGGTGCAGAGGAACCGTACACAGAGCCTGAACTGGAAAGTTAGCTCTCCTTACTTCTTCTTGTGCTTTCTTCATCATCTTTGGATTCTTTATTAGTTGTGAGTGACATAGTCCATACCATGACCATTGCAGAGCTATCCGGACCATTTTGAGCAGAGAACTCTAATGTGGACTTTGGACTTTGATTTCACCACTGTTTCATATGATCAAATTCACTTTGATTCACCTTGTTTGTTCTATCAAATCAAGTAGCTTTCTTTGTACGTTTAATGTAATTTTGTAGTTTGGTTTTTTTGCCAAGCAGTGAAGAAATTTTGAATGTTGGGAAGCTAAGACATCCAGCACCAGTGGTCTAGTGGTAGAATAGTACCCTGCCACGGTACAGACCCGGGTTCGATTCCCGGCTGGTGCATTCTTTTATTTTTCTAAATGTTTTATCATCTCTTCATTTTAGCAATTGCTAGACATAAATCTCATTCTCCAAAAAAGTAAAAAAAACAACAGGCATTGTCGGTATTGAAATTCTGGTATGAGGCTGTGAAGGGTGCCCTAGAGCTGTCCGTCTTTTTGAGACCACCTCTTGTTGCCCAGTTTCATCCTCGGAGAACCTGGCGATTAAGAAAACAGATACAGGTCAAAGAATGGATTTGGAACAATACAATGGCAATATGGCATTATAACAAGCAAACTGCACTATGGCAATAGCAAATTTTGGTTTTATAAGATTGGCAGGGGCAGCGCGGACGCACACCCCCTCAGGAACAAATTATGACGTAGACTCTACCCCGTAGGATAGATCTTAGGGGAGCGCCCTTCCAAAGTGCAATGGAAGTCACTAGCCTAGGCCATGACCCTTCATGATCAGCCTTTGACCCCGTCCAGGTAAGTATGACTTCTGGTTGCAGTTCAAGCTTCATTTATGGGCCTATTTTCTTCATCTTTTCTGCATCCTAACCGATGTGGGATTAACTAGTTCCTTTCATTTATTTCATCTTCTCATGGGTAAACAAACTAGGGGCCTCTGTAACCTTCTTACCAACACTGCCAAAAGCAGTTACGTTTTAAATCTGACTTCTGAAAAGTATGGTCTATGGATTGACATGGTACAGATGTTTTAAAGGAGGATCAAGTGGGGAAAATTATCTACCGTCTACTGAACCTCCTTAATAAACTGAGCAAAAAGCAGCAGCAGCAGCTTTTGGCCCCTAGATGAAGGTTAAAACAGATGAATTTGAATAGAAGAGACAGCCAACAAGTAACACGCATCAACTCGAAACTTCTGGGCAGCTATGAGTTACCATTCCGTCTGGTAAAAAAGCAACAACAACAAAAAAAAAATGGTAATCTAAAGGTTTCTTTTCATGATTTGGTAGGGGTGTGCAGCCTGCCAGGCCTTTGCAATAGTGCAATGCAAACATGCAGGTGTAAGGGTCATATATTTATTATAACAAAAAGATGGGTCAAGTCAAGTGCCCATATACAGCCACTGAAAGATTACCAATTGCAATGCTACAACACAAACATAGAGATACGAAAGGTACCCACTTCCAGTTTATTTTCTTGAAATTGGAAAAATAGCTGTGGTAGAGTGTTTTATGTAGCGTAATGTTTGTGAAGCTAACAAGGGGTGACAAAATTAGTAAAATAAAACATGTTCCACTCGTCGTTTTTCACATTTACTTCTTGCTGCGAATGAGAATTTCTGGCTTGCTGTGAGTTTCCGTCCAGCTTATATTCTTACACGTTTTCAGTCTGCACCTGATTCTAGTGCAACAAAAGTTTGATTTTAAGGTTTGGTGGGGGTGCGCCAGGCCTTTGCAGTAGTGCAACGCAAAGGCGACGCATGAGAACCCCAGCAGCAAGCTGCTGTGGTGGGAACTCCCCCGTGAAAAAAATTAGATTAATATCGTGCCATCCGATGGATGGCATATCAGATATTAAACTGATAAGAACAGATACTACACTTGATCTTAGCCAAAAGGCCGAGAAAGGTATGCTTTATCCCACAGTCGAACTTCTTCTTTTATACTGTCTCGTTTCCATTCCTCTGCTTTAAATAGTCCATGTGGGACTAAATCTTAAGCTCGTTTCATCAGATAACTAGAGTTTAATTACAGTTCCTGAACAATTTCGGATTGTACTTAAAAGTTGTTATTGTTTCCGAAACCAACTAAATTTTAATTCTAACGGCTGCTATATAAAGCTCAGCCAACATTAGAGGGACAGGAATTGTGTTGGAGAAAGAGGAAACATCAATTAGCAGCAGGGTACACAGAATGCAAAATTTAATTTGGTTAAGAAGACCCAGGAAGCGGAGTTTAATATGGTTAAGAAAATCCATCAAGCGAAGTTTGATTTTTATAAGAGAATCCGTGGAGTTAGACCAGCAGGAAGTTGCTGCTGATGCTTCCTTGAGAAATGATCCTATTGTATTGGCGCCAGAGTCTATAACGTTCTTTGCTGAAGGCATCTCTCTCACGATTCCCTCTCGACAGGCACAACTTCAGATGTCCATTCCAAACTTCGGAAAAAACCGTTTTAATGGGACGGCAGAGTGTCTCAGACGCAAGTCTGACAAATTTAAGCAACAAATAGTTAAGGTAATGGCTAGAAGAATCATAGCTTTTTTCATATAGCCAAAAGGTAGTTTTGATATTTGCAGTTTTTTCTTAAATCGCTGCACTAATAAAAAAGTGCGCTGCGGGGTTGAGCATGTGGAATTTCTGCTGCATGAGTTGGTGAGGATTTCCTTTACGTACACAATTGGGAAATCAACACTGGAGGTATGTATGTCGTTTAAAACTTCAAACTACCTGGTCTAGAGTTTGTACAAATTGCAAATCAGCTTATATATATTTTTGTGCAATTCTGAGCAGGGGACTGATATATTATTAAAATTGCATCAAGACTTTTTGCCAGGGAAGCATAAGGTAATTAAAGAACTTGGGGAAACCTTATGTTGGACTGGGAAAGACCACAAGGATAAGTTGAGGAAAGATGAAGAATTGGAGCTGATTAGAGCACATAAAGCTAATAGAGACCGGAAGATTTCAAGACGCCGAAGCCTGAAATTCCGAGCTTACTTTGCGTAGACAAAAAATTTGAGCGTGCGGTTAGAGTTTTAACTTACAAAGCGCTGCCTCTTGATTAACCACGAAACTACAGAAGAATGTTTCATTGACGTAAGATCAACTTCAAAATATGGCAAGCCAAAGCGATGTAAGAGTATAAACCTGACAATGGGCACTCCATCAAAACCAGTGAGGATGTTTTGCAACTGCATGATACAATGAAATTTGTGTATACCTGTATGTATTTCTAAAATCCGTCGCTTAATTTCTTAAGTAATGTGTATGTAAAATGGGTTTCGTTAAGTGGTTTCATGTTTGTAAACTTCATAAGAAGCTTCATGTATCTTCTGAAAATTTTCTGCACGTTTAACTGTTGATGGGATTTTGATGAAACTTGGTACATATTTTGAAATTTACCAAACCCAGTAAATTGGCTGAATGCTTGCGGCTCCCATATCTTCATGACTGAACATCAGATATTAAACTACACTTAATCTTAGCCAAAAGGCCGAGAAAGGTATGCTTCTTCTCTTCTCCAACTCCCTATTTTATACTGTCTTGTTTCCATCCCTCTACTAAAACTAGTCTATGTGCGACTAAATCTTAAAGTTTGTTGCCTTGACAAGTTGAGTTTACATTGGACACTCCGAACCTGAGATGAGCTCAGTTTATTGTGAGACTAGAGCAAATTTCCTGTGCCACCTGAGAAGCAAAATCAGATTCAACGGAAGCCGGTGGTCGGGTGACTTCAAGTGCTGCATCTGTTATGCATCCAATGCTGATGCTCTCAATTTGAGCCATCCTCTCATAGATCCTGCTCTGAGAATTTTGGACTCCGCAAAAGGAAAATAAAATGTGTAAGCTCATCATCACATGAGTAACAGAAGCAAATCAATGCCAAAATGGAAAATAGCTACACTGATTCCAGGTGAAGAGGACAGTATTGAAGGAATGTGCACAGCAAAGGCAATTTACAACAAGCTGAGTGAACAGGAGGAGAACTGGGAGTTTGCTAATGTTGTAACAAGCAAGTTTGTTCCACCAAAAGTTCTTTTTCTGGTTTGAGCTGCTATGCATGATTCAGTCCCAACTCGAAATATGCTGCAGAATAGAAGAGTCATTGTTAACTCAAATCTTTGCTTATTTTGCAATGCTCAGGTGGAATCACTGCAGGATCATCTTTTTATCAATTGCAGCTGGGTGAACTACTTCTGGAATAGCTTTCTAAAGTCTATTAATGTGAGATGGGTTTTTAATCACGGTATCAAAGAATGCTTACGGAGTTGGAGTTTGAATAGTGTCTGAGAGACTAAAATTGGTATGGCACTTAATTCCTTTTGCAATATGCTGGGAAGTGTGGTTAGAAAAAAATAGCAGAGTTCATGGGGAAGGCAAACGACTGCAGACGATCTGCTGCAGCCCCGAAACTGAGAACGCTATGGGAAAAAAATAAAAAAAGTTAGGGCGAACGGCCACTGAGCCCCCGCATCATCAAGGCACAATAGCCCCGACATGGTCGCTCGGTTATCCCCCGCAAGGGCGAGCTACGGGTTAACCTACAGATCCTGTACGGCTAACTCGATGCTGTGTTGGTGGTCTAGCGGAATATAAACCGAAAGCAAACGCGTTATTTACACGATGTGGGACTAAGCCAACCAAAATACCAAGAACTTTTTAATCCGTATTATCTGTCTATTTAACTTTTCCTCCCGGGCAAGGGATTTTTTATTTTATTTTTATGATTTCTCTCTTTCACACAGATTAGGAAGAGAGGGACATGATCGACTGTATGGGGCTTCGTTCTACTATTAGTGTGTCATATCAGTTACAAAGCAATTTTCAGCCAACGACATGGTGAATTCTTCAAATCGTTAAAACTGCTCTCTCAACTTCCTTATGAAATGTGTGGAACCAGCAGCTGATATTGTTGCTATAGCAAGCTTATAAATTACCTCTTGACACCATTCAGGGAGAAAGTTGGATTAAAAAAAAAAGGTTTAACATTGAAAAAAGAAAGAAACAAGTCCATGTTGCATTAAAATTCTGAGCTGATTCATCTTATTATTACATCATATATCTGACAAGGTTCTTCATCTTAATCGTCCTTCTAAAACAAAAACCTGATGCTAGTTTTGGGTATGGTTTTCTAGGCCAACCCAAACTGTAGACGAAATGATAGACTGCTTCCAAATTATGTATTTAGGTTGCCTATGCTCAACTTGCAATAGCGTCTCTCTTGTTTTCTCAAACAAACAAATGAGCTGAAAATTTGAAATATGCATGCCAGTCAAATGATTGTAGTGGACATTAACATACCCAAGTTTGTGCGAATAACAATCACGCACCCCTGGGCCCAAATGTCGAACACTTCCATTCATATTCAGATCAAGCAACAGAGCACAATCTCTACAAAATTTGAAGATACCAGAAAACAGAGAGACTCAGCAATTGCCTAAAAATGTCAATGAGTTAAAAAGGATACAGGCTTAAATAGCCAAAAAGTGGATTGAAACCAGGTTGAGCAAAATGAATGCAGTTCATGTATGCCATTACTACCACTTTCTATCTACCATTTTTCATGCGCAATGGGATGAAAAATGTGGAGGAGGAACCAAGATTCCTCAAGCAGTTCATATGAGTTCACAAGTATGCAACAAAAAAGGTCCCCTTTTTCAAGCACGGTTGACAGTACTACCATTGACTCTAAATCGAGATACATAATAAGAACTCAGAATAGTTGTTATACCTTAATAACTCTGACAGGACACAAAGAATAACAAAGAAAGTGAGAACTAAAATGTTAAATTGTTTAGTCTTCACCTGGACAATCAAATTCTTCTTGTGTTGTCAGATATCTTAACTCTGGAAAATGTCAGAAATATTGTTCAGGTACTCAAGGACTGTCATAGTAATTCATAGATCCTAAGGAAATGAACACAATGTAAGAATTGCTTTTACATGCACTACTTGCTCCCCCCAGAAAGACACAAGTACAATACATGGGAATAACAACTGCAGTTAGTATTCTGCCTAAAGAAATATTATGCCACCAGCTCAATTCCGAGAAAGCTGGCTGATCACAGTTACAATGAAAAACCTAGATATCTAAAGACGGACGAGTTAATGGGGTACAGAAAATGCGATATGTGGAGTCCAACTATATTTCATTTCATTTCATTCCATAATCAAATATCCATATATTCTAAAAACAATAAACATAACACTTTCATTTCGTAAGATGTTCGTAAGTTACTCATATAAAGATTCCAACTTGTGATATGATTAAATAAGAAGATTTAACTGCAATTTCAAAAGAGAAAAAAAAAGAACAATTTTCCACATCCATAAAAAGTGCAGTAAGAAAACACAAGCATGGTGGTAAGTTGGTAGAAAAATTCTACGTTACTACATTAGATAGTAGACAAATTCTTCTAGTCTGTAGACAAGATTGGATACTCAATTCAAACACGAACATTCCAGAAGTGAAAGGGAAAAAGGAAGACAAAAAAGTAAATTTCCGAAAGGTGAGAAAACCTTAATCAAAATGTGGTTGAACAAACAAGGTAGCTTTGTTTTAGTCGCCTTTAAATTTACCAAACCCAGTATATTGGCAGAATGCTTGCGGCTCCCATATCTTCATTTTCAGAAATAACGTAACTAAACCAGGAAATCACCCTTCCTCAAACTTTCCTTCTTGCTTTATAATTCCTCGAATTCCCCTGCCCCCACAAAAGTACCCGATTTAAGGGAAACTAAGCTCGGAACATAACTCTCCATGCCAAATGACTCATGAGGACCACGCATCAGTATAGCTGCACCCCCTGTATGCTTCGGATCATATAAAACTACACCATTAGGATCATCAACTTCCTCTCTCCGTAGCTTAAAAAGGATTTCACCCGTCTTGAAAAAATGTAAAGGCAATGAATAACTATACCCCTTTATATATTTATCAAGAGTGACAAGTTTAGTCCAATTTCTTTTATTCTCACGAAAATCTTTCATCACCCATACATCAGTTCGAACACCAACTATGTCACAGACCAGGCATAGGTTCCCCCCAAACACACTCAAATAAAGTCCGAGTTCGCCAACCATACCCTCAGGTAGATCTATTTCACCGACACTCTCATCACAGACATTGAAAGATAATATAAGCAAACAACATCTGAATCCATCCCCATGATTTTGGGTTTGAACTGCAATAAAATACAGAATTCCATCAATATGCACCCCAGGTCTTCCTCCAATAGTTACATCATAGCGTATAGCTGGTAATTCTTTCCATGTATTTGTTCCTAACGTATAGATGCTACTACTTGAAAAATACATTACACCTTCCCATCGTTCGAACCTGACCAACTTATAATCCCCAATTTGAGAATCATAACCAAATCCATAGGTATATGCCTTTCCACTCCTGAGCTTCGATTCAGGGTTTGATTCCGGGCTCTCCTTAAATGCATCCGGCAGTGTTTGTATTTTCTTGAACTCAGTTGTAGATGGATTCCAGATACAAACATCACTGTTATTGAGTTCTAAACAGACCAAACCATTACAAGAGCTAATAATTTCAACTAATGGGTTTTGATACTCGAATGGATAATCAATTCCAACAGGTTTATAATCAGACAATGATAACGAAGAGTCACTTGTACTAGCCATGGAATTGACACAGCTCTCACCATCAATGTTTATGCAAATTAAGAGATTAAACTTATCGTTTTCAATAGAACGATTGAGATGCATTTGAATGAAATTAGGGCTTCGTAATAAACTGCACATGCTTTTGCTAACGCACCTGAATCTTGAGATAGCTTTCACTGGTAATCGGAGGAATATGTCCAGTAAGATCTCGTCGGGAAAATGATGGCCGGACATCGTTGTACCCGGTTTCGGCGTTTCCCTTCTTCTTCTCGATAAATAAATGCAGGGAGAGCTGAAACTGAAAGGGGATAATACCTAAATTTATCTCTTGGAGAACCAGAAGTGCGTTTGGGTTCCCATAAGTAGAAGGGCTGAAAAGCATAAGTAGTTCACAAAAATTTGACTTTTTGATTTTTAGAAGTGGACTTTTACGCGCAAACTAACTTCTTGCCTGCCTATAAGTCAAAAAGTTATTTTTGGATGTATATCCAAACATAACTAGTATAAATTTATCTTTTGAACTAGAGGTAGGGGTGTTCATGGTCGTTTTTGGTTCGGTTTCAAGCCAAGCCAAAACCGAAACCAATACTATCGGTTTCTAAAAATTGAAACCAAACCAATCCATTAACCATTGGTTAGGTTTCCAAATGGTTCCAAATTAGGTTTGATTTTTCCCAGTGGTTTTTGGTTAACCAATAATTATGTCAAACAAAAAAAAAAATTACACTAATTTACAGAAAAAAATAGTATTGGTTTACAAAAATTTACAGATAAACAAAAAATAAAAAAAATATCAAGAGTAGTTAAAGCTTACTCTAGAGATCAAAAGAAGATTTAACTAATGGCAGTGACATCTCTAATGAAAATTTAATCAATGATTTTTTTTTTTTTTTATCAATATTCGGTTAACCATTGGTTATTGGTTCGGTTTCTCTATCATACCAAAACCAAACCATTAATCTCGGTTTTCATCTTTCTAAACCAAAACCAACCATTAGTTAATGGTTCGGTTCGGTTTCCCCCTAATCGGTTTGGTTTGGTTCGGTTTCTCGGTTAACCAGTAACCATGAACACCCCTAACTAGAGGTATCATTCGGAAATGACGTTTTGCAGAAGAGCAGTGCTATCCTGCACGACCTTGCGGGAAGTTATCCCGCTCAAGCGGCTTCTTTACCGTTAGATCATGTTAAAACCCATATCTAACAGCCTTGAACCCTATAAGGGAAGTGGTGGGTCCTTTCCTGAAAATGGTGGGTCATATCCTGAAAGTGATGGGTCATTTCCTGAATGTGGATCTAACCGTTGATTTAATCATCCAACGGTAAAGAAGCCGCTTTTACGGGAAGCCATCCCGCAAAAGTCGCGTGGGATAGCATTTGTCTTTGCCGAGGATGATAAGCTTTACTAGATGATGCTAAAAGTTAAGTTGATGCCTTTGTAGATAATTATATAGAAAAAAGCGCATATGCTCAAGTTGTGGCAGAGGAGTTGGCCTTTGAAGAATTTGGAAAATCTAGAAAATATACGAAGAAATTGACAGCATTTTTGGATAATGCCTTGGAAAAAAAAACATGCTGAGGCTAATGCTGTAGATAAAATTAGGCAAGCTATTATGGAGAAACAAGCAAAAGAAAATGAAGCAAAAGTTATTTGATATTTGTTATTGTGCGGGTGTCCCAGCTAGGAAGGAGGTGGATTTAGGGTTCCTCCCAGACACCGGCCTGGCCTTAAGACCTGCAGATATTTTAATATACAACCAGATTAATGGTCGCGATGTTTGTATGGATATCACGGTTGTTTCTCCTTTCACATGTGTTGGGTTGCGTGCTTTTGTTCCTGGCCAGGAAATTGGTAAAGTTGTTGATCGAAAAAACAACCAAATATTTAGAGAAGTGCAACTCAGGGCTTTGGTTTTGGTGTGCTTGCTTTTACCACTTTAAGTGAGTTGGGAAGTGATATTATAGAGTTTCTGAAAAGACTGCGCAATTATATGGCTAGTCATGATGCGAACGTCATAGTAGGGGATTTTATTTTCCATAAGATTGGGGTTGTCACTCAAAAAAGGATTGGGGCTCAGCTTGTTGCCAGGCTCCCATCTAATTATTGTAATTTTTTCTCTTCTGATTAATAAATTTATGTCAATTTAAGAACGGGCCCCTAGCTCAGCTGGTTATCCCCGTTCCCCAAAGTTTAATGCGCTCCAGGAGGTCCCAGGTTCGAGTCCCCAATGGCGTAATATTGCAGGAATTAACATGGAAGGTAGTGTTAGTTTGCCCCCCTTGTGACACAATCTCAACCCCTCCCGCCGTTTCGGCTCCATTGGCTAGGTTACCCATGAGGCTCGGCGATAGGTTAGCACAAAGAACTGTTCAATTAATGTAGTAGTATGTTGTTGGAGCTTAGCTTGTTAGGCTTCCAACTAGTTAATGTAATACTCTTTATCCAATAATTGAAAAAAAAAAAGCTAAAATTCAACTGCAAAAGGTCAAAGCCATAGTTGACCCGCTGCACATCCATCGACAGATAGGGTTAGGTCAGGTTTGTGCAACCCAAAGTGATGTAGATCTAACATTTATAGTTAAATCTATGCTGGTGCTAGCAAACAAACCAGCATTGGATATAGAAATTTCGAAAAGAGAAAGAGTACAATTAGTGGAAGAGTCGAGACGATGAGTTCTAATTACCCATATTCATAACATTTCAGTCATAAACTTTTTGAGCACGAGACAAATTACTAAGAATCTTTTCCGTAAATCTTAACTGAGAATACTTGCTCATCTGAAAAATAAAAACAGAAAATGCTTTCATTTATGTCCACCAACCACTCTTGTGCATATGCACCGGTTAGGGGTTGGTGCCAATAATGCCATCATAACAACAACCAATCAAGATTGTTATTTTTTTTTAATACTTGTACATCCAAGATTCAGGCTTTAAAGATTTTGATTGCCCCCTAGCTAGAAGGCAGTCATATTCGAGCAGCGAGTTGTTGGATTATTTTTGAAGGGCATCAACATCAGATTCTACTGCAAGTACTCATCTATCCTTTTCTTTAGATTCTGATTTGATCTTTCGCAATTTCTCTTCCAATTTGGAAACTTTTTCGTTTAACAATCTTTTCTTTTTTGAAGATTTTTTCTTCTTTCTCTTTGATTTTCATTTTAAACTTGTCCACTTTCTCTTTACAAAACTGCTTGACAATGCGAACTTCTCCGTCATCAGCCAACCAATGAAGAAAACCATTAGCAAAGATACTACATGCAAAGTATATTGCTCTTATACAAAAAATGAATTGCTTTTAAGATCTGGCATTCTCTTTCTCCAGGTGGTGGCTGGGTATGGGACTGTGTACTATTCTTATTAAAATTTTTATCAAATCCAAGATGTGAGAAGAAGGAATGAGAAATCAGAGGACGAATTAAGAGAGATTGAGGAGATTTGGGAGATAAATAGACGAATTAGGTAGATGCAGAGATAGATGAAGGTCTGGTTCGATGAACACAACCACAAATAAGAGTTATCATTAATCCTTACATGATTAGTCTTTCCTTACAGAATAAATAGCCCCTCATGTTAGCCCTAAGATCGACCATCCACAGATCAACACATGTAATAATCACCCAAGGATAAGCTACGGGATAACTGAATATAAACTAGATACATGACATTGCACCCCTCTTTAAGCTGATCCTTGTCCTCATGGATCGAAGATGGAGAGTGAACATCCATGAATTTTGGTAAATGAGCTGCAATATTAGTCTTGTCCTCCCAAGTGATATCCTCTGGAGATGAGTTAGTCCACTGAATGAGAAACTGCAACACTTTTTTGTCCTTAATAGTAAATATTCTGGACTCTAAGATGGTTTCAGGTTGTATTATGATCTGTCCTGCATGATCCACTATCGTTAGAGATGGTTAAGGAAGATGAGCTTGGCCAATCTGTTTCTTCAGCTGAGAGACATGGAAGACTGGGTGAATTCTGGCACTTGCTGGCAGATCAAGATTGTAATCCAATGATCCAATCTTCCGTGAGATGGTAAATGACCCATAGTATTTGGCAGATAACTTGAAGTTCTTGCGCAATGCCATAGATGCATGCCTGTAAGGCTGCAGTTTCAAATAAACTCTGTTACCAACCTCAAAAACTTTATCTACTCTGCTCTTGTCTGCAAAGAACTTCATTCTTTCTTGTGCCTTATGTAATGTTTCTTTGAGGACATCAAGCATAGCATCTCTTTCTTTAAGGTAGATCTCCACTGCAGCTACTGAAGTGATTATTGTTACTGAAAAGGCTAGGTGTGGTGGATTGTAACCATAGAGGGCCTTGAGAGGTGTCATCTTCAAACTAGTGTGGTAACTCGTGATACCACCAATCTGCAACGCTAGCCATTGGAACCACTTCTTAGGCAAATGACTTATAACACACCTCAAATAATTTTCCAGGCAAGCATTCACCATCTCTGTCTGCCCATCCGTTTGTGGGTGGTAGGCTATACTTAAGCTCGGGTTAGTACCTAGTTCCTTTAAGAGGTCTTTCCAAAAATTACTTTTGAACACCTTGTCTCTATCAGATACAATAGATGCAGGTAAACCATGTAGCTTAAACACTTGATTCAGTAAGGCTTTGGCCACATTGGGTGCTATATAAGGGTGTTGTAACCCCAATAAAATGGCTATACTTAGTTAGCCTATCCACTACTACCAGTATGACAGTTCTTTTTTCACTCATTAGAAGCCCTTCAATATCCATAGTGATGTGTTGCCATGGTTGATATGGAATAGGTAATGGGTGAAGGAGACCTCCATGAAATTGATGATCCCCTTTGTTCCTTTGGCATATATCACAAGAAGAGACATAAGAGAGTACATCTTTTTTCATACCTGGCCAATAAAAGTAGCTTTTAACCCTCATGTAAGTGGCCTGAATTCTTGAATGACCTCCTATAGCTGAAGCATGAACTGACTCAAAAATGGTGGTTCTGCTGTTGTTGGTGTTTCCCACATACAATCTGTTCTTGTATCTCAACACCTCATCAATATAAGTGTAATGCTCCACAGATGTAGGTACTAGAATAAACTGAGAAATTAGTTTTTGTGCCTTTGTATCTTGAGAGTAGCTGTTTATTAACTCTTGGGTCAAGCTAAGTCTTGACAGTGTCAGTGCATTACAACTAGCTTCTGGATGTGGACTTCTTGATAATGCATTTGTAACAACATTCTATGCCCCCTTCTTGTACTTGATTTCATAATCAAAGCCAAGTAATTTCATTACCCACATTTGTTGAAGTACTGTAGTAATTTTTTATTCCAAAAAATACTTAATACTTTGGTGGTCTATCTGAATAATAAATTTACCTCCTTGTAAATAGTACCTCCACCTAGACACTGCCATCACTACAACCAGTAACTCCTTCTCATAAGTACAAAGGGCCATTGCTCCAGGCCCTAATGGTTTGATGTAATAAGCAATGGGTCTGCCTTCTTGAGTTAGGACAGCTCCAATACAGTTGTTACTTGTATCGGTCTCTACAGTAAATTGATTGGTGAAGTCTTGTAATGCTAGAATTGGAGTCTTGGTCATGGCAAGATTCAACGGATCAAATGCTTGAGTGGCTTCATATGACCATAGGAAGGAGTTCTTCTTTAAAAGGTTAGTGAGTGATCTGCATATGGCTCCATAACCTTGAACAAATTTTCTGTAATACTCAGTAAGACCAAGAAATCCCCTTAGCTCTCTAATGTTAGCTGGTAGTGGCCAATCCTTCATACTAGCAATTTTGTTTGGATATGCAGCTACTCCATTTGTTGTGACAATATGACCCAAGTATTCCAGTTTTGTTTGGCCAAAGCAGCATTTAGATAGCTTGGCATATAACTGATGTTTCCTTAATAAGGAGAAAACAATGTGAAGGTGCTCCAAATACTCTTGCATTGATGAGCTGTAGATCAAGATGTCATCAAAAAATACTAGAACAAACTTCCTCAAATAAGGTTGAAATATCTCATTCATTAGGGCTTGGAATATAGCTGGAGCATTTGTGAGTCCAAATGGCATCACCTTGAATTCATAATGCCTTTGGTGGGTCCTGAAGGAAGTCTTGTAACATCTGGTCCATAAATTCTGATTTGGTGATACACAACCCTGAGATCAATCTTTGAAAATATGAATAATCCATGAAGTTCATCTAGTATCTCATCAATAATGGGTATAGGAAATTTATCCTTCACAGTAATTTCATTAAGCTTTCTATAATCCACACAGAACCTCCATGAGTTATCTTTATTTTTGACTTGCAATATTGGAGAGGCAAATGGATTGTGGCTGTTTTGTATAATTCCTAAGTGTAGCATCTCCTTAACTAATTGCTCAACAACTTCCTTCTTTATATAGGGGCATTTATAGGGTCTGAGATTGACTGGTTCTGAATTTGGTTTTAGTGGAATGGAGTGATCTAAGCTTCTAGTGTGTGTGTGTGGGGGGTGGGGGGTGGGGGGGGTGGTAATTGTTTTGGCTCTTCAAATACATCTTGAAATTCTTGAATGAGTTGTGTAATGGGTTCAGGAACTGTGTTTAAAATTTCAGAAAGTGATATTGATGATAATTGGCCTATGAGCCCATGAGAAGTTTTAGATAAGAAATTTGTAAATGCATTACAACTCATCATTTTCAGTGTTACCTTTTCAGGGCCTCTTGTAGAGTAATCCTCTTTCCTTTATAATGGAATGAAATACATAATTTAGAGAGGTTAAACATAAAATCACCTAGCTTTTTCAGCCTGTCAACACCAAGCACCATGTCACATCCTCCTAAGGGTAGAAACCTTAAATCTTCAGAGAACTTGTGACCTTGCATTGCTCATTGAAGTTGGGAGCATATACCAGTACTGACAGTTTTGTCATCATTAGCTATAGTAACCATCATAGGAGCTGTAGGTTCTATGTGAAACTTCAGAGCCTTGACCAGAGCACAGTCAATAAAACTATGTGTGCTCCCTGTGTCAATTAAAATTGATATCTTCTGCTTCTTAATGGTACCTGGTATCCTAATGCTATCACCATTTACATTTCCAGTGAGAGCATGTAGTGATATTTCCATGTATGACTCAACTGGAGATTCCACAGCTTCTTCATAAACTTCATCTTCTACTTCTTCAGAAGATTCTGGTTGCTCTACCTATACCATGAACAATTGTTGCCTCTTACAGATATGGCCCGGAGTCTTTACTACATTACAATTTTAACACAAATACTTTTCTCTCCTTATCCTCATTTGTTCTTGTGTTAACATCTTTATGGGTGGTATGGGTGGACTGGACTTTGGGGTTGTATTACCAGATTTTGGTGCAAAGGGAGAAGAAACTGTGGTAGTGGTTTGAATTGGCTTAGGGGGGAATTAAGGAGTAGTAGCCTGATATGGTATACTGTTGGTAAATGAATTAGTAAATGATCTTTGGAATGGCCTTGAGGGTTTAGCTTGTTGTACACATTTTTGTTCTTGCATCCTAGACCGTGAAAAAGCTTATAAATGTGTAGTAGGATGAAACATCAACATAAATTTTTAAATCCGTGCCTTCAACCCACTGATGAAACTCATTACAAAATAATGTTCAGTTAACTTGGCATAGTTTGTTAAAACTCCCAATAAAATTATGGTTAAATTATGTTTGGAAGGCACATCCTGAGGTATATTTATGCTCCACACCATGGCTTCCAAATACTTATATACACTACCACGATCTTTCCAATATACCGGAGCCGGGTATTATCTAATTAGCGAATTCCGAATGTGTCCCAAAGAATCTGTCGCACATATGTCGCGGTTCAATGGCCCATATAAATCAGGAAAGTACTACATTTTACCATTCTGTTTCTCTCTCTTCAAATATTGGGCGAGTATCTCCCAATAGATCCTTAAAACCCTAGTTCTTTTGGTGCAAATTATACCGCGACATAGGTGCTTTCACCTATCAAGTTCATTATAACGTAAGCTAAATTCCATCCCTACCGCGACCGCAACTCTAATTTCAGATTATTTTGGATGTTTTCCTAACTTTTTCTTTTTGTTTGGATTGTGTCTAGGGTTTTGGGTTATGGATGAAAAACCCTAAATTAGGGTTTGCGGCACATTACATGTATCGCAAAACAGTCTCAACCATCCATCTTCGCAGGCATAGATGGAGGGTGTAGATGTAGATTCAAAGGGCCCAGAGCATGTCAACACAAACACTGTGGGCCCGCCTACATACCTAACTGATCGGTCAAGACCAACTATGATTGGTCGTCTTGATTCGTGCGCCCCAAACTGGGTATGACACACGGTCGGCAAAACCTAATTAGGATTTGTGTCGCGATCACGAGCGTCCCTTTTCTCCTGCTCGAATGAAGGGTCCAAGAATAGACTAAGCAGGTTCGGTAAGTATCAACACGATCACTGCGGGCCTACCTATCTCCACACCCGATCGGCCAAGACCAAACTTGGATGTACACCTCGATTTGCACGCCCAAGCTAGGCGTGGTCACACTTCCCAACCACAAACTGATCTCGACCGCTCAAATTTGCCGGACAAATTGAGTGGCTTAGATCAAGTTTCTATGGGACAATGAAGTACAAGCGTGTACACCATCCCACCGTATGCACGCCGGACTGATCGGCCAAGACCGACCAGGCTTGGTTGCCTTCAAACGCGCGCCCGAAGTGGGCATGATGCGCGGCTTTTGCGGCACCAGATTTTTGTTGCAAATTGATCTCGACCACTCAACTTCGCCGGACAAATTGAGTGGCCCAGATCACACTTTCAAGAGACAATGAGGTATGGGCGCCTACACCGCATGTCGTCTACACACATGCACGATCGGCCCTGCCAAAATTGTATCCCAAGCTTGATTCTACCAAGTCAAGAGTGATGCTTGCGCACCTCTTCAAAAATCCTAATTCCACCAACGGTCGCAGATGAGTGTCTCAAAGATCATCTCGTCCGTCCAACTTCACCGGCTTGGTTATACAACCCTGGTCAGGAGTTAATTGGTCAGTGAGGCGTCATGGTGATCACCACCCGTCACTTTACCACACCATGATGCGATACACATAGAATACACACGGTACTTCACAAGTATCGACTTTCTAAATAACTTAATTATTTAATCTAGCATTACATGCTACTTTACGTGGGTCCCACGATCCACACACTCGAGACATCAATCATGTCACAAACCTGGGGATACATACTTTGGTATTGGTCCGCAGCGGTTTACGGCGTGTAGCGTGCAACGCGCCATCACAAGAACGTGTCGGGAAGTCATGGACGGTTAGAGATGACGGGAGAAGTGGGCAAGACAAAGTCGTGTAACACTAACACACAACTCCACTACTCCATCACTCCACTTCCTCCACTTCCCACGAGAGACGTGAATAAGGCTCAAATGACTTGTATAAATAGGTTCTCCTCCCTATTTACAAAAACAGAACAAGTCCAGACAACAGAGGCAAGTGTTGATACCATCGTATTCAAACACCGGAACTGATAGCTTACATCCTGCAAGCCAGTCCAGCTTTCTGATACAAGTCATACATAGCCAACACCTTCACAATCTCAACAACTTCTTCGCTTCCCTCCCTAAGATCAACCCCATCTCCTTCACTTTGTGACCGAAACAAGTCTGGAACGGCCATTTCTTGGTTTAGGCCGGATTTGCACAGATTGATTTCTCGAATCTACAAGCACTCCCGTGCAGTGCATTTGTTTAAGGCTTAGACTCATTTCTCATCCACACACCCCAAATTACCAAAACCGGTAAAAATAGTTTTCACCCATAAACAGTATGCAAGCACATGTTTAAGATTGAAGATGAACTCCTTGACCAATATCTTTCTCTATTGATTACTTTCTCCAATTTACTTTGCTTTTGATTTACTTTTATTGCTTACATAAAAATCAGAAATCCCCCAATTGGTTTATCTTAAGAAATTGAATACGTAATAACTACAATTGCCTCTCTGTGAAACGAGCTCTTTCTTATCATATATTTTAGGTGAGTGAAATTATTGTTGACTGATAGGTGTAGAATACACCGCATTTAATATCTAGTATTTATGCTTTCTTAGCGAGTTTTCGTGTGAATTATATATCTTATATTGGTTTTGAGTTTATTAGGTGCAATGGAGTCATTTGGAGCAAAAAGTCCAATTGGAACTCGTTCAAATGCAAGATTTATACTTTTCATTGTGTAGAGGACGAGAAGATGAAGACAATGGCGAAAGAACTGAGTCATTCGAGCTCGTATGAAGAAGTTATGGGCAAAAGAACTCGGAAGACTAAAAGGGCTAAATGGTCATTTTTAAAGGGCAGGTGCTATTGGGACTCCCACCGTGCGTTAAGGGGCAGTCATCATGTTAAGGGATGTCCTGTTTCAAAGGAACTGTAAAAGGCGGTCAAGTCAATTACTAGGGGCACCTTCATTTTCATATTTCAACGAGAATTGGAACTCGACGGAGGTTTAGTTTCCGGAACTATTACAACAAAACAGTCGCTTTCTTGCCATTGATGATGGTATACTCTTCGGTGATTGATGGAAAGGAAGTCAAGTTCTTTGTTAATGATGGGGTCATGACAGAGGTAACGAGGACATGGAATGGTGAAGAATGGAGCTCGAGTCTGTGGTTATCGGTAATGGTTGGTCATTATCGGGAAGTTGCGAACAGAGCTGGGTCGACGACACGCTATGATGAGTTGGTTATGGCTGTAATGATAGCTCGAGAGGAAGATTTTCGAGTTGGAGATGGACAAAGAAGAACTCGAGATGATGATGATGCCAATGACGAAGAACCGAACGAGATGACGGACATGGAGTTCGAACGAGGATAATGAATGACGCTGTGGAGATGAGGAGGTTTATGAAGGTTGTGGTTCGATGGTTCTCGGATTAACGGACTTGCTGTGATTTTACTCGAGTAATGACAAGGGGAAGGATCGGTCGTAGTCGGTGACGATGGAACAATGGTTGCGGGTGACACTCGTGATCATGGCGGTGGTAACGAGTTAAGGTCGATGGCAAATGAGGATTGATGGTTCGTTGGTGATGGTGATCACCGGAAGTGGTCTGCGATATTAGAGAATGGCGATGATGGTCGGGCTTTTTGTGGATCGAGAAGAAAACGAGCATGCTCAAATGGAAGGAGCTCGGCGAGAAAGATGGAATGTTAAAGCTTGAGACTGCGATGGTGGTATGAAAGTGATGGAGTCTTGCCGGTGAGGATAAATCAAGCATGGATATCTCGAGTTGATGCGATGATCCCGGCAGAGATAGAAAACTCAACGGTGGCTTATGCTATTATCGATGATGCCGGAGACGCTTTGAAAGAGAGAATAGTTCGAGATGGGTTAGTTTGTGTTCGATTGATGAAGATGTTGGCAGAGATGATGGAGTTCGATGGCAGCAATGTACATGAAGGGCGAGCTATGGATATGGGATTACGATGGTTGCAATGGAGAAGAGGTTCTGTTAGGTGTCAAGTCAAGCGTGACGATGGAGGGTCGAATTTGGTAAGAGCATGTAGTTCTTGCCACTCTCGGTGATGGTTACTAATGGAACTGTGGAAGAAGAATTTGTTGAGAATGGGCTGGGCTTCCACATGCTGCACGAACTCCATAAGCGATGACGTAGGAGAATTTGCATGACCACCTTGGACGTGTGAATGGCCGGACTTTGGCAGCCACTTCGCACGGGGTGTGATGCACGGACACTTTCCTATTTTCACTAGGTTTCCTAATTTCTTCAAGAAGAGGTTACAAAACTATATATATAGGGAAGCTTAGAGAGAATGGGGATTATCTTTTAATCTTTTATTCTTTTTGCCTCTACTTGTTCTAGGGTTTAGAACCATGAAGTCTTTTCTCTTTCTTCTTGTGATGAACTCCTTGAATATGAGTACCTAAGTTTTATTATTGGTTATGGAATAAGTTGGATTTCCAAACATGGGTTTTAATTCAATAAATTAGTTTTCTCTCATATTATCGTTTATGATTCACCATGAATATTGTTTTATGATTTGATTGATTGTTTTGTCAAGTTGCAAATTGGTAGATTTTGCTTTCACATCTTTATTGCTAGATTAGGTTTATTATACGCAAAAGTGATATTCCTTGGATTGCAAGTAGCATAATATGATTATAGTTTGTAGTGATATATTCTTATGATCATATGTGAACCATAACCTTTGTTAAATTGAATTAGTGCGCTTTCCACGTTCAATTGCTTTGATTGGCCTGATTTCATAGAACTTAATGCATCTAGGGAATTAAACTTGATTAGTGCTTTTACACGTTAGGTTGTTCCTTTAGGTAGAATTCATATTTGCATCTTTTAATGTGTTTGTTGATGACATGAGGAGGTTTGCGGATATTCTTGCGATCAAGGTATTCTAGGGTCTTTGATAAAAGTTGATATTAAATATCAATTCTAGTTATTGTGGTGAAACCATGTTTGTGAATGAAAACGAAATCCATATCCAATATCTTCTTATCTTTGATTTGATTTGTTTGCTTTTGTTTATTTGCTTTTATTTATTTTACTTATAAAAATCACAAAACTACCGGTGTTTTTATAGGAAACCACAAACAATTTGACAACCTAGACCTCTCTGTGGGATCGATCCTTTCTTGCCCTTGCTATATTTATATTTTGAGTAGTAAGAAAGTGTAAATTATATTTGACGCTACTGACAACAACGGTCAAATTTTGGCGCCAAGTGGGGAGGCGCAGTTGTTAATTTTTTTGGTTTCTTATTTTTGTATTTTTTTTATTTTTTTTCTTATTTTCTGGTTTTTAACCTTGGTTTGAGAATCTTATTTCAGGTGCTTATTTCTATGGAAGGAGCATACTATATGGATGGATACGGTTTTCAACAACCTCAACAATATGACAACTACCAATTCCATGGGTATAATCAAAACCACTTTATTGTCTATGACCAATATTCCATGGAACCTTGTGGTTTTCCTCAACAACCTTATGGTGAGTATGTGTGTGAACAACAACAAGGATGGGAGGATTCTTATGCTTGTGAACAAAAAGTCTCTACCTTTATAGACAAAGTTTCCACCTTTTTACAAGAGGAATTTCAAAAAGCTAAAGAGACTACAAACGAGCAACTCCAAGAACTTCGTGAAGGTATGATTATCTTGCGAAGAGGTATTGATCAATACAAGGAAGATATGGATAATTCTAATGTGCATATGGTTTGTGATGAATATTTGATTGATGCTAATGTTGAAAAGGCCAATCCTTGGGCACTTTTGTTGATAATTGTGTAGTTAACTCAACTCTTGATCTTAATAATGATCATTCACCTATTCAAAAGGATGAGTTTGAGATTAGCAACACTAAATTCAGCGAGGAACAATCTTATGTTGACTATGATAGTGACGGTGATTATGATATATTGCTTGAAACAACTCATGGTGACATCTCCGAGGAGTCTCTCTTTTTGGGATCAAGATGAAGATGAAGAGGAATATGTCGACACTTGTGTAGATTACTCAAGCATTGATCTTAATAATGATCAAGAGCCTATTCAAAGGGTGGAGCTTGAGGATGATGCATTTTCAAGTGTTCTAAAAAAGTTTCTTATGATAAAATTTGGATCCGCAAAAGAGTATGTGCCTTACAACAAAAAGGAGTGTGTTGAGAATGAGACCGATTTGACCAATATTGTGGAAGACCCAATTGAGCTTGCAAATGATTGTAATGATGATGTTTATGTCGATACTTTGGTTAAAGGCGTAAACGGACGAAGAATGGTTGCAAGGTTTGATAGAGGACCATGATACACAAGAGGTGAATAATTCACTTGAATTTTTTCAAGGATGAAGAGGATTTCATGATACAAGAGATTGTGAAAGGTTTATCTAACCCTTTGCCTATTGTTTCTTCTCCTTTACCTCTTATTGGTTTGAATGTATGTGCTTCGAAACATTGTTGAATGACTTTGTTTCTCGATTTCCTCCATTAGAGATACTTGATTCTCATACTATGCAGGTTTTGGAACAAGAAACCGTGGAAGTACCCGACTTCTATATTCTTTATACACTTCCAAGTGTGGACAAGAATAAGTGTGGGGGAAGCTTTTATCGGTTCATAGCTTCACTTTTGTTTTATTGTACTAATATTTGTGTGAAGCTAGTGTTTGCAAAACAGGTTCTATGGAAGGATCCCCAACTTTTCCGATTATTGGTGTATGGGGAATGAATCTTACAAGAAGCTAAGTCGGGCCGTCGACTTTAAAACAAGCGCTAAGTGGGAGGCAACCCACCGGTTTTGTATCTCTTATCCTTTTGTTTTTTTTATTTTTGTTTCGTTTATTTATTTTTACTGTTTTCATATCATATTTGCATCCCTATGTTTAATTTCATTGAGTCCCTAATCTATCTTAGAAGAGAATTATGACGAATACCTTTTCATCAGAAAATTTCAGACTGCGCGTAGTTCAGTCCAGAGACCATAACTGTCAGACCGTTTATCAAAACACTGTGAAATTTTGACACTGTGTAGAAAACACGTAGGTGAACAACTTTTGTGAAATGGAGTTTTTCCAAATTCCTTACCAATTTGCACAGTTTTTGCGTTTTATCTGCTGTTACGTCAGAATTCAGAACTTTCGGTTTTACACATTGAGGACAATGTGAAGTTTAAGTGTGGGGGAGCATTTATATGTTTGTATAGTTTGTTTTTGACACCATTAGTGGATGGAACCATTTTGAATGCAGGAGTTGAGGACCAATTAACTAAAAGTGAAGAATATAGCTCAGAAATCATAAATACCATGATAGTTGTTACCATATCTCGGAATATCACCATATCGCATTCTATTTTTATTTTTTCCATATTTATCTATTGTTCTCTAAGTGCTTTGGTGGGTCACTAAACATCGACGTGTTATTACTGCTAGGATGAAATAGAGTGGTTGAGTTACTAAAAAAAAAAAAAAAAAAAAAAAAAAAAAAAAAAAAGAAAAAAAAAGAGACCGACCAATTAGACCAAAACGGAATAAAAAGACACTTGGGAATAGCAGTATGTGTGAAACGTAGTCCCTGTCTCCGTCGCCTAAACAAGCGTGGAATGCAGGATCCAAGGCAACTATCATATACTTGCTGACAAGAAGCATGCGCTTGGATCCAAAAGATCTAATCATGCCGTCTAAAAAAAAAAAAAAGAAATTGGATCCAGTTTGATCCAATCATATAAAAAAAGAGAAGAAATTATTATTGTGTTGAATAAAGTCACTCTTGGTTCCCTTGTATATGCCAATTGATTTGATGTAGCATTCAGACCAAGTAGCTCAATCCAATAGGATTAGGTTCATCTTAGCAATGACCTTCGAGACGTATATGGGAAACATCGAACACTTGTGAATATTCGCCAACATCTACATCTTTATCCATCTTCTTAATCTTTTCATTGTGATTGTGGTTTGTTAGTTTCCGAGTATTGTGGCTTGTTCGACTATCTAATTAGAGTTTATTTACTAATATATCAATTGAATTTGCAAGGTACCTCCTCCCCGTAGTCATTTTGGATTCGTTCATTGATTTGTCACAAATAGACGGAGTTTGAAATATAGGTTTTGTAGGTATATCTCTAGTAAACCTTCACGAGACTATAACTCGTCCACTAGGGACACCTAGGGGTTTAAAGGCTTGTTATTTATGCTAAAATTAACCGTAGCCTCGACGACACGGAGTTGTATGTATTTATTTTTATTTTTGTTTTGTTTGATTTGCTCGAGGACTAGCAAAGTCTAAGTGTGGGGGAATTTGATAGGTGTAGAATACACCGCATTTAATATCTAGTATTTATGCTTTCTTTGCGAGTTTTCGTGTGAATTATGTATCTTATATTGGTTTTGAGTTTATTAGGTGCAATGGAGTCATTTGGAGCAAAAAGTCCAATTGGAACTCGTTCAAATGCAAGATTTCTACTTTTCATTGTGTAGAGGACGAGAAGATGAAGACAATGGCGAAAGAACGGAGTCATTCAGAGCTCGTATGAAGAAGTTATGGGCAAAAGAACTCGGAAGACTAAAAGGGCTAAATGGTCATTTTTAAAGGGCAGGTGCTATTGGGACTCCCACTGTGCGTTAAGGGGCAGTCATCATGTTAAGGGATGTCCTGTTTCAAAGGAACCGTTAAAGGCGATCAAGTCAATTACTAGGGGCACCTTCATTTTCATATTTCAACGAATTGGAACTCGACGGAGGTTTAGTTTCCGGGAACTATTACAACAAACAGGTCGCTTCCGCCATTGATGATGGTATACTCTTCGGTGATTGATGGAAAGGAAGTCAGGTTCTTTGTTAATGATGGGGTCATTGACGAGAGGTAACGAGGACATGGAATGGTGAAGAATGGAGCTCGAGTCCAGGTTATCTGTAATGGTTGGGTCAGCATCGTAAGTTGCGACGAGCCGGGTCGTGACACGCTATGATGAGTTGGTTATGGCTGTAATGATAGCTCGAGAGGAAGAGTTTCGGTTGGAGATGGACAAAGAAGAACTCGAGATGATGATGCTGCCAATGACGAAGAACTGAACGAGATGGCAGACATGGAGTTCGAACGAGGAGAATGAATGACGCTGTGGAGATGAGGAGGTTTATGAAGTCGTGGTTCGATGGTTCTCGGATTAACAGACTTGCTCGTGGATTTTACTCGAGTAATGACAAGGGGAAGGATCGGTCGTAGCCGGTGACGATGGAACAATGGTTGCGGGTGACACTCGTGATCATGGCGGTGGTAACGAGTTAAGGTCGATGGCGGTGAGGATTGATGGTTCGTTGGTCGATGGTGATCACCGGAAGTGGCTGCGATATTAGAGAATGGCAAGTGATGGTCGGGCTTTGCCGTGGATCGAGAAGAAAACGAGCATGCACAAATGGAAGGAGCTCGCGCGAAAGATGGAATGTTAAAGCTTGAGACTGCGATGGTGGTATGAAAGTGATGGAGTCTTGCCGGTGAGGATAAATCGAAGCATGGATATCTCGAGTTGATGCGATGATCCCGGCGAGAGATAGAAAACTCAACAAGGTGGCTTATGCTATTATCGATGATGCCGAGACGCTGTGAAGAGAGAATAGTTCGAGATGGGTTAGCCGTGTTCGATTGATGAAGATGTTGGCAGAGATGATGGAGTTCGATGGCAGCAATGTACATGAAGGTGAGCTATGGATATGGGATTACGATGGTTGCAATGGAGAAGAGGTTCATTAGGTGTCAAGTCAAGCGTGACGATGGAGGGTCGAATTTGGTAAGAGCATGTAGCCGCTGCCACTCTCGGTGATGGTTACTAATGGAGCTGTGGAAGAAGAATTTGTTGAGAATGGGATGGGCTTCCACAAAGCTGCCGCACGAACTCCATAAGCGATGACGTAGGAGAATTTGCATGACCAGCCTTGGACGTGTGAATGGCCGGACTTTGGCAGCCACTTCGCACGGGGTGTGATGCACGGACACTTTCCTATTTTCACTAGGTTTCCTAGTTTCTTCAAGAAGAGGTTACAAAACTATATATATAGGGAAGCTTAGAGAGAATGGGGATTATCTTTTAATCTTTTTATTCTATCTTGGCCTCTACTTTTTCTAGGGTTTACAACCATGAAGTCTTTTCTCTTTCTTCTTGTTATGAACTCCTTGAATATGAGTATCTAAGTTTATTATTGGTTATGGAATAGTTGGATTTCACAAAGCATGATTCTTTGATTCAATATATTAGTTTTGTCTCATATTATCGTGTGATTCACCATGAATATTGTTTTATGATTTGATTGATTGTTTTGTCAAGTTGCAAATTGGTAGAACTTGCTTTCATCTTTATTGCTAGATTAGGGTTTATTATACGCAAAAGTGATATTCCTTGGATACAAGTAGCATAATATGATTATAGTTTGTAGTGATATATTCTTATGATCATATGTGAATCGTAACCTTTGTTAAATCGAATTAGTGCGCTTTCCACGTTCAATTGCTTTGATTGGCCTGATTTCATAGAACTTAATGCATCTAGGGAATTAAACTTGATTAGTGCTTTTACACGTTAGGTTGTTCCTTTAGGTAGAATTCATATTTGCATCTTTTAATGTGTTTGTTGATGACATGAGGAGGTTTGGGGATATTCTTGCGATCAAGGTATTCTAGGGTCTTTGATAAAAGTTGAGATTAAATATCAATTCTAGTTATTGTGAAAACCATGTTAGTGAATGAAAACGAAATCCATAACCAATATCTTTCTTATTTTGATTTTTGTTTACTTTTGTTTATTTGCTTTTATTTATTTTATTATAAAAATCACAAACTACCCGGTATTTTATATAGGAAACCACAACAATTTGACAACCTAGACCTCTACGTGGGATCGATCCTTTCTTGCCCTTGCTATATTTATATTTTGAGTAGTAAGAAAGTGTAATTATATTTAAAGATACAAGATAACCCCATAATATTCCACAGCCGTACTCCCCACAAAGATATGGCGATCAATCAAAAGCATCGAACTCCCCCCCCCCCCCATAAAATTTAATTCCTGGCTAACAAAGGCGACCTTGCTTTTACAAGAAAAAAGGATTGATTTGCATATAACCAAATCACATGAGAACATGAATTTGTATCCAAAAAATATTAATTGAATCAAACCACAAAAAAATGATCAATTCAATTTCCATGCTCGGGACATAAGAAAACTTGTTTGAGCAACACAACACATACACAAAGACGTGGATCAAAGGAAGATCAATCATCAAGCGAATAAACAAGAATTCATTCACCCTTTCATCACTATTTCGCACAATGACATATAATGTAGACTTAATCCTTTTGTAAACAAAAATTCATTATATTTTCCACCAATATTTGCATAAAGTACTACAATAGGCTTTAACTTTTGTTAGTCAACAACTCATTCTATCTTTTATCAAAACTTTCTACACCGAACATATAATAGAGATAACTTTTGAACAAATATGGGAGCCAATCACGGTACCACTGGATCTGTATAAACAACATATCCCATAACATTTTTCAATATATAAAACCATAAACATAATATTGCAAAAATCACTCTTCCAATAACTTAGGAATTTAAATAAATAAATCTAAAGACACTGAAGATGAAAACATTTGGAAATAGCTATGTGTAATCACAATAAATGGCCATTCCAAACCCCAAGTAATCCTTCTTAAAACAAAAACAAGAATAAAAATTCTCATAAGAAGCCTCCAGGACATTGAGACCCTCTAAAGAATTCTTTATCGCCACCGAACTCCTTGTCGCGTCATCAAATTTCATGGGAACACATGGTTCGAGAAGCTATGAGTCAATTTCCAACAAACCTTCTAGCCGATGACGTCGAAACTGCGACAAGATACACAACATAACACAATCAAGTTGTGCTGGGTGAACAACAATTTGTCCACTGTATCCCTTTTGAAAGGAATTCATAGAACTGTAGTAGCAGGAAATCCCACACTACACACCTTACTCAATTTTGCTTAATCAATCCATTGAAAGATGTAAGATCAAGAATATTTATTGATTGAATCCATGAAATGTTTTACACAGAAAATAGAATTACACTTAGGAATTAAAACACTCTTAAACTTTCTCTCCCTAATGACTTGCCTAACCATTCCAAAAGATCTCCCCCCTCAACATGATTCACCTCACCCTTTATATAGGGTAATACATAAAGTGATGACAGCAAGCTATCCTTTATTTTCTAGAATGTCCCGCCGAAGTGTCGCAAATGCACAAACATTCGTCTCGCGACACTCCTTAACCCCGCCAAGTTTCACGCCTCCTTTATGTTTTGCTTGTCGCTATTCATTGGCTGCTTATTTTAGCTGCCTACGATCGCTTCGCGACATCGCTGCTTATTAACCCACAGCCCCGTACGTTGCGATATTATGATCCTACATCTTGCCTCTTTTTCCTTGAATATTGCTTCAAGAGCGATCTTTAAGGAAAAAAATCCATTGTTGTAGTAATCTTTGATCTTTGTTGATGAAGGAACGAGCAAGAATACAGACTTGAAAAGTACGTGACTTGCCTCTATTCTTGCGAAGTTCCGGCTTAGATATATACGAAGTATCGTCTCGCCTCTCCTCATACTTCTCGCGAAGGGAAGAGTATCATGAGAGTGATTCTTTGATTTGCCGCGATCGTTTATTTTTATCCTGTTTTACCTTTGTACTTTTACACGGATTTTGATTATTAATGTCTTTTCTTGACACGCCTCTTTTAACCGCTTTATTCTTGACTGCTCATGTCTTTCACATTAAATGACCTCGCTTTTCTCGAGGATCTTTTTCCCTATATATAGTTTTCTTTTTTCTTCTTTTCATCCTTTAGTTTCTTCGCAACTTTTCTTTGACTTTCCTTCCCGCAATTTACGCTCCTGCCATCGCAACTCCTTTCTTTCGCTTTCTTCTAACGCTGATCTTTAATCTCCAACCTCCCATTCATTCCCATACCGATAATGGCCTCTATGAGTCGTGTACAAGTCTTCTTTTGAAGAAGTTAAATCAAATTGATAGAGACGGTTTTACTCTATCAACCATTCCCAATCAAGAACCTTTCATCTATTCTTTCAAAATTGTTTTATGATCACAATGATGATCAAAATTATTGTCTCACTGGTCACTTTCGCAGACTTCCCATCCCCTTTATACAATCCCGAGATGCCTTTATTTTATGAAATCTCGCCCATGAAAAGTTCTTCTGATAAGCCGACACCATGCGATTGCATTCTGCCTGATGCTTGAGTTCGTGACCGCTTGTTGGCAAAGGATCTTTATACCCTAATTCTCACAAACCCCAAATTGGCAGACTTGAAATACACGAGAAGTACACCGTAGAAAACTTTTTGAAAATTATGCTGATAACTACGTGAATGTGAAATCTCACTGGGGCATTCAGCCAAGAAAAAGGATAATGTCCTCAAGATAAATTACTCATGCAAGATATTGATTGGCACCTGTGCAATAATACTTTCTCCTCGTCATTCCAAAGATGAGAAGTGGTGGGTTGTACCTTGATCTTAAATGGCCCTTACATCGCGGTCAGTGATATTCTTCCCTGCAAATCTCGCAGATATCATCCTTTGGGAATTCAAATGGCCTCGAGAAGGCGAATGAGGTATGTTTCCTACTTCAAAATTTTGCTTTCGCAACTTTCTTTCTATCATTGTCGTTTGTGAAATCTTTCAGATAAATCCGTTTAAGAAGGAGCTACAAGAAGGATCCGCTGAGGATACTGACATTGCTTCATCGCTTATGAAAGTAAGAAACATTTCCCTTCTTTTTTATTTAAAACAATATTGTTGCCTCTGCTTTCATCTTACGCGTACGCCAAGGTTGGAGTTGAAGAAGCTTTAGTCATGTAAGAATAGAAATAAGGGTAAAAACTAAGCGTCATGAAGATAAATCTTCCGCCTCCATTATCTAAGAAGCGAAAGGCTTCGGGCCTTCTTCTCGCCTTAGTTCAAGCTCAATCTTCTCGATGAGGATGACCATGATTCAATCCTTCTTCACTAAGGAGATTCCGGCCGAATCGGCTCTCCTATGGATCATTTATCTAGCATCTTCTCATACTCTTTTCCAAGGAATGGGAGATGCTCCCCTAGCTTCCTTTGGAGCTCTCGCAAACGTGTGGTAATGCTACTTTACTAGAGGGCAATAATTCTTTCAATGGAGCCTCTAGAATTGTGTCTCCCGACTTTTGAATGCACTTGGATCTTTGGTACGCATGTAATCATATTTCTCTTAATTTTAAATTTTTAAAGTGTATATATATACTAATAATTTTTCTATCTTCCTTCATAGGTTGAAGAACTTCTTTGTAGTTGCCTCGCATCTCGAGAGAAGACGCAACAATCTTGAAAGAAAACTCAGAATCAACAAGAAGATTCGAGAATTAGAAATTGAAGCCGTGCCATCTCGCGATAAAGACGAGAGAATTCAAAAGTTAAATACCGAACTTGACTCCCAAAGGGATAGGGTGTCCACTCTTCTAACGCCTAATCTAGCAACTTTATGGTATAAAATTTTACTTTTTTATTATTTGTATTTTATCGGTCGCCTATTGTTACCTAACTTATTACTTTCGCAGATGTATATAATCTCTCCGATGAGGCTATTCTTCTCCATACATTCCCAACCTATGGATAATAACCTTCTTCGCTCATCTCAACAACTCTTAAGTAGTTCATCGAACAAAATTAACTCCTTTCATTAAATGAACTCCATCAAGTATCGCCTTTTAGAAATTGAACATAGATCTGCTTTAAGTGCCGCCAACCAATTTAAACAAATGTTTCTCTAATCTCATAAAGAAATCAAGATTTTGAGGAAGAAAAATTATGACTATATAGATATAAAGATCGCATTGCTAACAATGGTGCATACATTAGGTAACATTTCAAAATCTTTTGAACTACAAATTCAACAGATGAATTGCTTCGCTGCACTCGCTTAGTGAGCGAGAAGACCAAATTGCTTCACTACCTTGTTATAAATAGTGATGAAATTCACTGGCCAGAGTTTTAGATAATGCCAAACAACCTAGGTGCTGATGTTAGTCTTCATGCCGAGCATACTTCCTTGGTTAAGGATATGATATCTCAACAGAGAAGGTTGCTTATTATACCTTATCAGTTTTTACTTTTAATATTGCTTGTAAATTATTAACTTGTTGTTACTTATTTATTTAATCTGGAGAAGAGGCTTCAGTAGAATTAGAGAGCTTGAAACTAAGAATAAACAAAAGAGCTCTCTCTTCTGCGATAATAATATTCCAAGTTGAAGAAACAATTTCAACCCAAGTGGAGAACTTTAATAATGATGCCTGCTCACTTGAATGGAGCTATGGAGTATGTTTGTAAGTGACCACAATATCCTCCGCATTCATATCCCCAGCTTCTGAAAGGTTCCTTAGAATCCTGCTGTCCAGGATGTTTCGATAGTGAGGCTGCGAAGAAGAAAATTTCGCGATGAGAATAATAGATCAAGAATCGTAATAGAGAGAATCACCAAAGAGATAACTCTTTTTGTTTTCTTTCACTGTAATATCCGTACATTTCGTATCTTTGTTATAGTGTACCTCTTGGATTTTTCCTCCCGACCCAATCTTCACTCCCCTTTTGGTAGTTCTTCCTTGTAATATAATTGGCTAACATTGTTGATATATAACCTTTCACAAGATGAATAACAATATTCCATCTTTTCCATTCCCATACTTGCTCGTTATTTATCTTCGGATGGAAGATTTTAGTTGTCTTCATGTATTTGGTTGATAATAATTTTATTGTTATGGAATGTATTGTTGCGACGGTGTCGTGTGTATCTTCATAAATCAAGAATTCCACTGCCTTGCCTTATCTTCATAAATGTATTTTATCTCTTCATTGCATAGAGGTCGCAAGCCGCCCTTACATTTTCAAGCAAGGGTCCATTGGCCCTACCTTATCATTTTTGTGTGGTCTTCCTGTTAGACCTCCTAATTAGAGGTCTTCCTCCGCTAATTTTTTATTGCGATTAAAACAAGAGACGCCTTTTACACTTGCATGTAAAGACCCATTGATCTTGCCTTATCATTTTCCAAGTATTTTTGCTCTCTCGGGCAGATGTTTTAGTTGCGACAATATGATGTGCCTATATATCCTTTGAACATAAAGCCCATGACATTGTTGCTGCTTACCCGAAATCGCAGACGTCCGCACACTTTCGTGTAAAGACCCCTTGATTTCGCCTTTACCTCGCTAAGATTATTGCCTCTCTCGCAGATCATTATCGCACAAATATGACGAGCCTAAATTCTCTTGCTAAAACATAGCCTTATGACATTTTGCGCCTGCTTTGACACTCCCTAATGGAGAGCGCGCCTTATCATCTCCCCTGGTTGCCCCTTCAAGGAGGCGGGGACATCTGGCCATAAAGACTAGCTCCTCCCATCCTGGCCTAACAACAACTACTGTTTTCGCAGCCTTCTTATCCCTTATACCTATAGGGTTTATGGTTACGAGGCGCACCCTAAGCGGAGTTTTCTTCTGCAGTGCAACGCATGCCAAGACTTGCCAAGAATGGCCAGGGTAGGTTCATCCATCCCGGCACTCCGCTCAACCGTGCACCTCTGGGCTCAGATACACCGACTCCTTGGAAGAGACCCTGTCGCCAACCAGTATAACCTACATATATAGTTGGGAATCCAAGGTACCTCTCCTGATAGGCTTTCATGGGCCCTAAATTTTCATGGTTCAGCTGAGCGGTGTAACCTTCCCCCGAACCATGGCGAGAGATACCCCTTATATGACGACTTTAGGTCTTACATTTGCCTCTTACGTAAATGTTATTCGCGAACTAGGTGTACGCCATAAAGGTTCGTCCCATTCTTTTTGCGCATTCATCTTTGTTAAATCATTCAATCATTCATGTTTCATTATTTGTTGATATTTGTTTGCGAATATCTGTGATAAGTCCATTTCATTTGTCAGTATTTTCATTTTTCAGGTCTTAATCGAATTCTCGTAACACTTTGACTAAAATTCTCACACATCATTACTTCAACTCGTTACCTTTTCTCCCGTTTTGTTGATTATTCATTTTTATGTCTTTTGTTCTTCATATCCTTCGCCTCTTTGTATCATAATATTCGCACCACGCGATGTATGTTCAAATTTTACTTCTAAGCATCTACCATAAATTTTTCCTTTCTCTGCTCATCTCACATGTTGCTTCCAACCCTTTCTTTTGGCATTTCTTTTCTTTCGCAGCCTTTCTATATCGACCTCATGACATTGTTGCAATCCTTCCAATCTCCCGATGATACCAATGCCGCTTTGATGTGGAAATTTTATACATCGCGGTATGTTGATGCGACCCCAAAATTTCACTGAAGCCATGGCCTCCAATCGCTGCATTATACCTGTGGATTCCACATCAACCACGTATCAAAACATCCGTGATAACTTTGAGGTATTTCTCATGTGAACCTCTCCCTTCGCTTGTTTGCAAAGTACCATTAAAGCCATATATCTTGTATGTTGAGGGGATCAAATCTCATCCTTTCCTCCCATCGCCTTATAAGTATGGTAAAAAGAATATTCACCGAACTTCCAAGATTGATTAGATTCTGCTGATCGCCCAAAGAAGCTTCGCTTCATCATCTTCTCCATCAATCGGTTTTGGTTAATCTCTAGTTTCACAACCAACGGGCTATCACGTGTTTCTTCCTTTTGGCACTTCATCCGCAGAGAAAGAAAGGTCTTCAGCCGCCACTTCTAATCAAGTCGCTCTCGCTGTGCTCATTATTTCTTTATCATTAGCATCTCTTGCAAAGACTCTACCGAGCACGTTGTCATGAAAATCTTCGATAAATGCGACAGAGGGACGATAGAGTTGCACCAAATTTTTAGCTTTTGTCCTTGATTTCTATCACAAATGTTTCATTCCTTCGCCGACACTGCCTATGCATCTCTCGGTGTGTGGTAATGCCGCCTCGCTTCTTTTCTCCCCTTTAGAAAGTGATTCAGCCTTCCCCGATCAATCATCCTCGAGAATAATTTCTTTATGTTTCTACAATCGCTTGTTTGATGCCCATGGAAGCGATGGTAAGAACAAACTCATGACTTCTATCGCCCGGCGGTGGTTCCATTCCCCACGTTCCAAGGTGCTGGGTACATTTTCCATCACAAGTATAGCTTCCTAAATCTTTTCCACACTAGCATTCAAAGGAGGTATCTTAATCTGCTCCCATACTATTCTCACAGACTTCTTCCGCTCCACTGGTTATTTTGCCTTCGTCCACCATAAGTTTTTGCACATGATCTAACCTCCGAATCTTATTATTGCCGTTATTGGTTGTAATAGTTCCTTTTCGCCAAACTCTTCTTGATCGTGGCTTCCCATGGCTACTATCTTCTCGTCAGCCCCCATCGCCTTTTCTGCTCGTCGTCCTTGCGGGCGCTCGCCATCGATTTATGAATTGAGGCAAGTTTGCTTCGCGGGGCGTTAGAGCTTGTGTTCGCGATCGGATAAGAATTCATTTCATTCGTCTTTCTTCTAAGGCAATGTATTCTTCCCGTAATTCTCAGCTTCTTCGCTTATCGTGATTGTATTTTTTATTCTAAAAATTTGAATGTATAATGTTGGTCGCTAAGAGAGCATTCACAAATGAGAGTATGAGATATCTTTCCTCAACCCGTCCCGCCATTTCACACATGGTCCTCCATCTTATTGTCAACTGCCTTAAGCTCTCGCCAACCTTTGTTTCAACCCGAATACATCTTCAATACCGGCCGCAAGGAGTTGTTACTTATGTACGCTCCCAGAATGTGGCTTGTAAATGATTAAATGATGTGATTGTGTTCTTGGCAGGCCTTCAAACCATTTTAGTGCTTCTCCTATTAAGCTTGATGCGAAATATTTGCACAAAGATGGCATCATGATTCTCCTATCAGAGCATACATCTCATATAAGCCTTAATATGTTGTACCGCACAAAGGTTCCATCAAAGATGTTGGTTAATGGGTGTAGATCAGACTTAGAGGTATTCCTCCCATCTGCAGATTTCTAGCGTGGGAAGGGATTCTTTTCGTAGCTTCACGGGCTTCGCAATTGTTTCTTCCTCCTTCCCTTCTATTATTCGAATCCTCTCATCTCACCTGGCTTTTTAAGATTTGTTCATTTGCCTCTTAATTTGTTTCTACTGTCTTTTTAGCTCGCTCTCTCCTTCTTCTCTCTCTCATGCCTATTTTGACCTTCCCGCCATTATTTTCCTCTTCTTTCCCTCGCGACGCTCTTTTTCTTCGTTTCTTTTCATCAATTCGCATACCATTACATCGGTTGTTCTCTTCTTGGTCATCTTCGCCTCATCTGCACCTCTCATATCTTCATTAATATTTCTATTGGTACGATTTTGTTCCCTTCTTCTTTCGCTGCTGTCATGGTTATTCTCACGGGATTGCCTCTTCCATCTCTTTGATTTTCCATTTCGCTTTTATCCTTTCTCTCTCGAGCTAGTCGCGCTTTGTTCAATGTAGTGTCTCTCAATGTCATCCTCGATCTCTCGGCTTTCTTCTCAACTCTTCTCTCCTTAAAGATTATTCTCCCTTCAAGAAATGGGTCATTCGCCCTTGAGTTGCATGTTTCCTTTGATTTTCCCTATTCCGCTCATTTTGAAGATTTTCTGGGAATATAACGATCTTCCATTTCCTCTTCTCTCGCCATGCTCACTTGGATTTGTGTTTTCCTGCATTTCTGCTGGTAAAACTCTCCTTCTTTTCTTCCCTATTCGATCTTGAACTTGATCTCACGCTACTTCTTGATCTCCTATTTTGCAACCTCATATTTTCCATCCTCAATTCATGATTCTCACTTTGTCAAGTTTGCTCTGCTCCTCTGCTCTAGCCGTCTCTCTTTCGTGTATTGTTTGTCTCAATCTTTCTAATGCTGCGATTTCTTCGCTTTCTCGGATTCATTTCTCCATTCATTCCTTGCTCTCCTTGTCCATTGTTCACCCGCCGTCGCCCTCTTCCCTCTCGTCCTTCGTAATCGATCTCCAAGTATGTATACTTACTCTATCATAATCCATACCGCTTTGCACCGGGAGATCGGTATCGGGTTTTGATCTTCCCCCATCGTTTCTCATATTCATCCTTTTGACGATTCTCCCCCTTTCATTCCTCCTTTCTCCAAAGAAGTCTCCCACTTCTTCTTACAATCGTTGGTTGCCCTTGTACATTTCTTTCTTCTAGCCATTTTTCTTTTCCAATGAATTCTTGAGTATCTTCTCCAAACCTTTTCTCTGTTAATCCAAATTCTTTCCGATTTCAAGGCTAATCTCTCGCCGTCTCGTTTAGCGATATGTAGTAGCAGAAATCCCACACTACACACCTTACTCAATTTGCTTAATCAATCCATTGAAAGATGAAGATCAAGAATATTTATTGATTGAATCCATGAAATGTTTTACACAGAAAATAGAATTACACTTAGGAATTAAAACACTCTTAAACTTTCTCTCCTAATGACTTGCCTAACAATTCCAAAAAGATCTCCCTCAACATTGATTCACCACTTTATATAGGGTAATACATAGTGATGACAAATAGCTATCCTTTATTTTCTGGAATGTCCCGCGAGTGTCGCAAATGCACAAACATTCGCTCGCGACACTTTAACCTCGCCAAGTTTCACGTCTCCTTTATGTTTTGCTTGTCGCTATTCATTGCGTCGTTTATTTTAGTCAGCTTACGATCATTTCGCGACATCGCCGCTTATTAACCCCACAGCCCTCGTACAATGGTATATTATGATCCTACAAGAACCATGTCTATCAACATGCTTAGACCTATACTTATTTTCTCTATGGTCTTATTTTATCTTTTGGAGAACTTCTTCGAAGAAGACAAAATCTACATACCTCGCGCAGTTTTGTTAAGTTTAAGCTTTTATACGATTTGCTCTCATAGTTTGTTGACATATCTAATTCAGGTTTGAACTTGAAACACTTCGGAAATTTCATGACCCTTGAGTAAAAACATGAGCATGTCAACGCATATGATGATTCAAAGATCGCCGATTTGCAAGTCGTAAGACACATGTGTGGAACCAAAAACGGATGTAGAGTTTCCAAATGTAAAGGTCGATTTTTTCTTCCTGATTGGTTGAGTCTTCGAAAGAATATCCCAAGATTGATGTATGTATTGCTACAACTATCAAAATCAATATTTTTATGAAAGAAGTGCTTTTGACACTTGGATTTTTTGTCTTCATTGGAATTATAGCGATCGGACGATTTTATCCAAGAGTCGTGCATCGGTAGATCCTTGTTCCAGAGTGTATTTTACGCAAGGCTCGGACACTCATTTGAAAAATGACCAAAACCTTTACACTTAAAGCACCGAGGCATATCCCTGCCATCGGCCTCGTCGACATCCCCGTTTTTAGGAGGAACGCGATATCGAGAGGTTTAGCTTGACGACTTGGGCTCGTCTACGGAAAATTGTTTACTTCTCTTCAAAAGAAGATACTCCAAAGCAAGCTTTGTGATCAAAGAGAGCCTGGTTCCGATCAAGATCATCCCTCAGAGACACAAACACTTTTACTTTTATCAAGTAATTTGGTGTTCTTCTCAGTGCTTTCGCTCACAGGGGGAAAGGCACTACATCTACAACTAGAGATTTACAACACTTTTCTAAACATCGTAGAAAGCCCTATGTTTTGCAACTGGTTTTCAAAAGGAAGAGTTGTCGTATATCATCAGCTCTCAACCACCTCAGGAAACAAGGGGTTGCGCTAAGCAGAAACAAACGACAACTCCTTAAGCAAAACAGGCTTGTGACGACGACATTAACTATAAACTGACTCATTTCCATATATGTAGTGACTTAGCTTTATCACAATTCGACAAGTGTTGTTGAAGAACACAAAAATATGATAATGAAAAAATGTTAGAGGGGAGATTCGAACATGAACCTACCGCATGGAAGTCTAGCTCATCAACCACCCTTTCGGTTCACAAGTTTCGATTTTTCTTTTTTTTTAAAATAGAAACCTCGACAACACTTATAAGTGTTGTTGAAGTAAAAATATATAATGTTGGAAAAAATGAGGTTATATAGGAGATTCAAACATGAATCTACTGCATGGATGTCTAGCTCATCAACCATCCTTACCGTTCACAAGTTTTGGCTTCTTTTTTTTTTTTTAATAAAAACGTATAAAAACACTTATAAGTGTTGTTGAAGTAAAAATATAGAACATTAGAAGAAATGAGGATGGGGATTGGATCCTAACCTCCCGTATGGAAGTCTACACACCACTAACCATAGCCACACTATTACATGTTCCATCAAGTTTGTGGTTCTTTAATACACTAACTTTATGACAACCCTTCATAAGAGTTGTAAAACAAAATGTAATGCTCAAAAATAATGCTCAGTGGTAGTAGGCGCAAACAACACGAAGCCTTCTCTGTAAACAATCACATACACGCCTTCTGTAAATAATATGTGACATTTTCACCTATACGTAATATTTACTTTACTCACTCGAATAAGGGTAGTTCGGTAATTTTCATGACTCTCCATAATATTTATTATCTTTATTTCTAGTGAGCGTAATATAGTGATTTTAACAATTTATAATATTTAGTTTACTTATTTTCCGATAAGCGTGGTCTGGTCATTTTCATAGTCTTCATAATATTTATTGCATTAATTTCCAAGAAGGGTAATATGGTCATTTTACAAACGGTAATATTTACTTTACTTTTTTCGATAAGGGTAGCCAGGTCACTTTCACAATCTCCATAATATTTATTGCACAAATTTCCATGAAGGGTAATATGATCATTTTCACTATCTGTAATATTTACTTACTTATTTCAGATAAGGATAGTGATAGGTGTAGAATACACCTAATTTACTATCTAGTAGTTTATGCTTTCTTTGCTATTTTTCTTGTAAATTATGTATTTTACGCTTGTTTTGAGTTTCAGTAGCTACTTTGGAGTCACACGGAGGAAAGAAGAAGAAATCACCCAATTCGAGCCAAAAGGGCAAAAAGGTCATTTCACGTGGTGAAGACTATTTGGAGCCCGGGGGTGGTTAAGGGGCTCTCATTCAGGGGTACCCCTTATCACTACAGTGAGGCGTTGCTACCTCTGGGTAGCCCTTATCCAAAGACGGGTATAGTTGGGTAGACCGGCTGGGTCTGATCCAGCCCATTACCCAGATCCAGGATCCGGACCCACTCCACAACCTAACCATACATCTCGAGAGAACCATCTCTCAAATCATTTTCCCACGAAACTTTATGAAATTGAGAAGAGCGGCTAGCCGTCAGAGAGATCGAGTGGAGAAATCGAGAGGCCGAAGGACTCACTAGTTCGATGAGACAACCAGAGATAAAGAGAAGATGATGGTGGGGATTCACGAGACCAGTAGAGGAGAAACGAGATCTGTTGTCGTCTGCTACTGCGAGAAAGATGGAGATGGTTGAAATATGAAGGTGGGTTTCGAGCAGGCGAGATAATGGAGATCGAAAGAAGGCCGAGACCGTAGAGGAGGAGATCGAGAAGGAACCGAGGTGCATTTTGTATATGGCGAGAGGTTCGAATTTGCTCGATTCTATTGAGAATGGGTTTGAGAGAGATCGATTGGAGATGGGTTACGGGTGGTCTTTGTGTGGTTTGAATTCGAGATGCCGCTAACCTGTTCTTGCTGACCGATTCGGGGAAGAAAGGTGGTAGTCGTTCTCTGCTGCTGAGGAACTGTGGAATGGTATTCGATTATTAGATGAATGATTAGGAATTGTGTACATGGAATGGAGCCGAAAATGGCCTAAAAGCAATGGCCTGGAGTTGCCTCGTGAAAACAAACGAGATTTGGCCGTTTTTCCACTCCAACGAGCCGACTCGCGACTAGGCTACCTTATCTCGATTCAGATCTCTCGACAACGCGAGTAAGTCACGACTAAGACAAATTGAGTGAGTCGACTAACTTTACGCTTGACCAAGCTGACTAAACAAGACCGTTAAGTTTGACTTCTTGACCAGTTAGTCCTAACGGAGGACCTGGACGGAATATTCCGCCGAATATTCTCTCGACGGAGAAATTTCCATGTGGTCGGCGGCGACGTTTTCGCCAAGATTCGGCCACAATCCCAGCTCTCTAGCGAGCCAAAAATTCCAGAATTTTCTATGGACTTCTCTCATGGGTGTGAAGACTTGGGCTAGGAATTGGATGGAGAATTGGACTCAAATTTGGAAAGAGAAGGTGGAAGAGTTGAGAAAAGCTTGGAATTGGAAATTGAATTGCTAAAGGAAAAGGATTCTAATCCTTAGAAGATTTGGAGAATATTGAAGCCTATAAATAGAGAAGTTTTCTACAACTTCTACACACCTCTCTACACACACACTTGTATTTTGCTGCTTTTCTAAGATTTTCTTTTAATTCTTGTGTGTGAATTCTTCAATTATTATTATTTGTGTGAATTTCAAAACATGAGTAGCTAATTTTCTTATTGATTGAGGATGAATTCCTAGTTCTAAACATATGATTTAAGTTTTTGTTTTCAAATTCTATCTTGAAGTTTTTCACATGATTATCGTTTGTTTTTACTAATAGGAGTGATCTTAAAGACATTCATGATTGATTGATAGATTGTTTAGAGTGCACGCTAAATTGATTTGTTAATTTGATCTAAAGCTAGTGAAAGTTAGGAGATAAGTAATCGCTTTCTTGACTCTTTACATAAGTAGCAAACACGAGACCTTGCGGAGGGATTCCGTGGAGCAATTGTGTGTAGAAACAACGTTAGAAAGTGAGACCTTGAGCTAACCGAGTTTAACTACTAATATTGAACCTAATAAGTTCATGAATCTTAATGCATTATTTAAATTACATCTAGAGTGAGCTACCTCTAGGTGGTTCTTGTGAATAGAATCCGATAGTCTGAGAACTTCCGTGTACTCGGTGAAATTAGGGATTTAGGGGTTAGCACTAAGCTAGACTGCTATACCTACGGTTGGTGATAATTTGTGACTAATAACAAGTAGAATAGAACATAACTTGATTCATTGTTTCGTAACGAAGAAGGATTCCTTGATCTTGTCTCTCTTATCGCTTTCAACTTTTCGATTTTAATTGCTTTGTTTATTTTTCTTTTGCTTTTTACACCCCCCTTTCGTGACAACTTTTACAACTAAGATCACTTGCTCCTCGTGGGAACGAACTTGACTTCCATTATATTATTTTTAATTGAGTGGAAATATTGAATTAATTTGATTGCACCTACGACACGCATCAAATTTTAGCGCCGCTGCCGGGGAGCAGCGGATGATTTTAGTTGTTTTTATTTTTCTTTTGCTTTATTCTTGCTTTGTTGGATTCTATTCCGTATCTAACTTGGTTTTTGAATCTTATTTCAGGTGCCGGTTTTCCATGTATGGTGGACAAGAGCAAGCATATTACAACAATCAATACGGTTTTCAACCTCAACATTATGTCAACTTCCAACCATCCTTAGGATACAGACTTTATGGATATTCTCATACATATCAACAACCTTATGACGGGTATGTAAGTGAACAATCATTAGGACGGGAGGATAGTTATGCTTCTAAATCTATGTGTGATCTCCTTGGTGCAAGACAACCTAGTTTGAGGGAACTTGAGAGAAGGTTCTATCAATTGATCGATGAAGGCCTAGCATCGGATGAAGAAATTTTTGAAGCTAAAAGAGCTTTAAGAATAGAGCGTGAAAAACGTTATTATATGGGTTATGATGATGATTATGAACCTTATGAAAATTATTGTAACAAGGATAAAGTTATTCCAACTCCGGATCATAATAACGATCCTTCACCTATTCAAAAGGAGGAGATTGGATGTGACTTACCTATTGTTGTAAACGATGTAACACCCTCACAAGAAGATCTTACAATCTATACCGATGAAAATCATTTTAGTGAATGGCCCGATTCCGATGATGAGAATGTTGAAGAGATGATACTAGAGGATGAAACCACATTCATTGATTTTGTGGAAGACCCAATTGAACTTGCTAATGATTATGATGATACCGAGACTTTGGTTAAGGTAGAAAACGACGAAGAATGGTTGCAAGGTTTAATAGAGGACCACGATATACATGAGGTAAGTAATTCACTTGAATTTTAAGACAGAGATTCTGAGAAATAAGAAATTGTGAAAGGTTTGTCTAACCCTTGCCTATTTGATTTTTCTTTCTCTGACCTCTTGCTAATATTTGAATGTATGTGTTTCGGAAAAGTATTTGGATGATTTTGTTTCTAGATATCCACCATTGAAACACTTGATTCTAACACTATGCAGTTTGCTACAAGAGGAATACATGGAAATTCCAAAACATACTCTTTTATACACTTCCGAGTGGATTGAGAATAAGTGGGGGGAAATTTCTATCGAAACGATAATTTCACTATTGTTTTCTTTGTGCTAATATTTGTATGGAGTTATTGTTTGCAAAATGTATTATGGGTGGATCCTCAAATTTTCGCATTGTTAGTATATGGGGAATGAATCTACAAGAGCTAAGTCGGGCCGGCCGACTTTAAAACAAGCGCTTAATGGGAGGCAACCCATTGGTTTTGTATTTCTTATCCTTTTGCTTTTCTATTTCTTTTTCTTGTTTATCATGTTAAAATTTCCCACTTGACTTTACTAGAGGATTCAATTACATATTTAGGACAACAAGGTTTGGTGTGGGGGAGTGGTTAAGCATGTTTTAAACAAAAAATTACAAAAAAAAAAAAAAATTTAAAAAAAAAAGTTTTACATAAAAAAATTCCAACTTTTAAAGATTTTAGAGTCACTAGCATACTTCTAGGTATGTTTACACAGAGATTTTGACCAACATAATTGAACTTGGAAATGTTAGAGGACTACATTCGGATTTTCTTTTTGTTTGTTTGAGTGTTAAATAATGGATTTAATCATGCCGGTGATGCGAATTTGGTGCAGAGAAATGCTATTAGAGTTGCCGATCAATCATTAGTGGAGACTACCCGTATTCATATCATGTGAGGCACCACTTAAATTTTCCATCTACTAAAGAGCTTCTTTTGAGTGTGTGTGTGTCACCATACGTCAATTCCGGGGTAGAATGGTGAGCTGCCCAACCTCCCACCAATAGAAGCACTACTCTTTGATCTCTTGAGTGCTAATTTTGTCAATCATGAGGGGTGACGTCCATGGATGAAAGCTCCTTCTTGTAGTTCGATTTGCAGCCTAGCACCATTCTCTCTCTCGATAACAACGGATCCATAGAAACACTCTCATCATCAACAAGGAGCGACATCAAATCTACAAGGAAAGTTGGTGCTTTTCTAAGGTTTACAAGCAACTGAATCCAGAAAAAAAGAGCAAACTTCAAACTCAAGTAGCTAAACATACAAAGTGCAGATTTTTACATATATGTTGAGGACTTACAAATACAATGAGGTAATTTTATATCCAAGTATGAAGACTATTCACAAGAGCGAAGAAAAATTAAAAGGTGAGAATTTTTGAAGTTTATGATTTCAAGACGTACAAGTTGCTTGAAGAATCAAGTGGTAAAAACTTCTTCGACGGCCGTGGTTTATTTTGTATTTAATTTCTTGTTTACAAAAAAAAAAAAAAAAAAAAAAAAATTGAAAAAGAGAAGAAAAAAAAAGAGAAAAACAAGAGAAATATTTGTTTCTTATTTTTATTTAATAAGCCGGGAAAGGAAAATTTATAAAGAAGTTTCAAGCGACAAGGATTTAAGGCAAAAAGAGTTAAGAATTGTTATGATTTATGAAATTCAAAGGGTTTATCATCAATAGTTGAAACCGAAGACGAAGACCAAGAAGATCAAGACGCAGGAGCCAAGATCGCTTTCTGTATTGGATGCCGTGAGAGTGGTGTTATCATAATTGGCGATCGGATGTGAAGGTGAGTAAGTAATCTCATCCTCGATAATAATGGTTGATTTCCTTTCTTAGAGATCATCGGAAAAATGGTTTTTCAAAAATATTAAAGATGTGGGTTTTTAAAAATATTTCTAAGTTGTCCTTCCCACCATTCAACGTGTTGGTGAATTCTCTCTTCATTCCTACCCGCACACATGTGAGAACCATAAAAAGCCGTCTTTTTGAGTGCAATTATCATAAAATCCTTTTGGTGAGGCAGAAGTCGAGGCGAAATGCTTATTGATCGTTTCTCAAACACGCGTTCTCTCATTATGGTGGTTATTTCTCACCAACATTTAAGAATGAGAATATGTTCTTTAGTATTTCTAACTTCTTATTACTAGCATCAAAATTTAAGGTCCTCATAACTCTTTGGATGCTTGGGACGCAGAACGCTTAGAAGTTGTGAGTTTTTAGTTTGATTTGCTCGAGGACTAGCAAAGTCTAAGTGTGGGGAATTTGATAGGTGTAGAATACCTAATTTACTATCTAGTAGTTATGCTTTCTTTGCTATTTTTCTTGTAAATTATGTATTTTACGCTTGTTTTGAGTTTTGCTTAGCAACTGCGCAGGTATGGAGGAAAAGAAGAAGAAATCCTCGAATTTGAGCAAAAAGGGAAATTTGTCATTTCGGGGTGAACGCAACATCCGGAGCCCAAGTAATGGTTAAGGGCAGCTCTTTTGGGAGGAGATCACTAGCGATCCGAGTTCAGGTTAAGGAAGACTGCCAAGTGAGTAACCCTTATCCGAAATGTAGTGCTATTATCAGGCATTAAAATGGATGGGTAATGTGGTGGATCATATTCCATAGACCCACCCACACCCATACCCGAATCTACCCTGCTTTACCTTCACCTAAATCGAAAAGGTTTGTTCTCTTGATCATTTTTCATTCTCACCTGGGAATGAAGAAAACAGCAGTGTCTCAATCGAGATTCAGATTAGGGTTGAAGTTATTTCTGCAAATAAGAACCGAATTGGTTCAATCTAGGAGTTGAGATGAGTTGGTCTTGTTGATAATCACTAAAGAAGAAATCGAGAAATCGGAGATGGGTTAATGGCGGTGACCAGTTTGATAGTGGGATTGAGGCTCGATTATACCGAAAAAATAGAAGGTTAGGGTTTGATGGGTTTGTTCTTTGTTCGAGACTCGGTAGATGAAAAGTGTGGTGACAGTGTAAATCAGGGTTTGATTGATTGAAGCTCGGGGAGATAGGGTGCGATTAGTGTAGTGAAGGTGTAGAGAGAGATGGAGTTGAGTAGATCGGAAGTGAGTCTTCTTGAGAGTTTGAGAATGAACACTGATCTTTGTGAATCGAGATGATTACCGTCGATTGTGGTGAATGTATGAGAAGAAATGGGTCTTACCGGATAAGAAGAGTGGTGATGTATGAAGCGAATGGGTTTTGAAATTTGAATTGAAATGAAGAAGATGATAATAAAGATTGGGTTTCGGAGATGGCGGTCTCCAGATGGTGTTGGAAAATGGGTTGCTTGAGTTACGGAGCGAGACGAGGAATGAAGCTAAGTTGATTAAGCTAAAATGAAAAGAAAATGGGTTAGTGAGCAAGGCGGGTGTGGTGGGTCGAGGTGTTGAAATCGATTGAGTTGGTGGATTTGAATGAATGGGAGATGGAGTCATGGATTTAAACAGGCAATGGTGATGCTGAGTTGATATTGCAGGTGCAGATGGAACGAAACAACTGAGCTGAAAGTGCTTGTATAGCAGGAAAGCCACACTGAAGAATGAAATAGATGTATGTGTAGGCTTGTTACAGGATAAGACTAAAATCGGCCTCAAGTTGGCCCTCGAGGAATGCCGAGAAACGAGAGGAAACTCTGTCAAATTCTCTACTCGCGAGTCGACTCGATGAGTCCGATGACCGATCCGAAACCGGTCTAACTCATCTCGGCCAGACGAGTCGCCCACCTAGAAAGCCGACTTGATGCCGACTCGGCTTCGACTCACTCCTTCTCTTTGACCTCGTTGACCCTGTTGACTAACGGCTGACTGACTGTTGACCCGTTTGACCGTTAGTCCTAACGGTGGATCGACTGGAATATACCTTTACCGTGCAGAGAATTTTCGGTGGCTGGCGGCGACTATTCCTAGACGCCACAATCCCGAGTTTTCCGACGAGCAAAATTCCGAATTTTCTATGGATTTTCTCTCATGGGTGTGAAGACTTGGGCTTGGAATTGGATGGAGAATTGGACTCAAATTTGGAAAGAGAAAGGTGGAGGAGTTGAAAAAGCTTGGAATTGAAATTGGTGCTAAAGGAAAAGAAGGATTCTACTCCTTAGAAGTTTGGAGAATATTGAAGCCTATAAATAGAGAAGTTTTCTACAACTTCTACACACCTCTCTACACACACATCACTTGTGTTTTTGCTTGCTTTTCTAAGATTTTTCTTTTTAATTACTTGTGTGAATTTGAAAATTCTTCTTTTAATTATTATTATTTGTGTGAATTTCAAAGCATGGTAGCTAATTTTTCTTATTGATTGAGGATGAATTCTAGTTCTTAACATATGATTTAAGTTTTTGTTTTCAAATTCTATCTTGAAGTTTTCACATAATTATCGTTTTGTTTTTACTAATAGGAGTGATCTTAAAGACATTCATGATTGATTGATAGATTGTTTGGAGTGCACGCTAAATTGATTTGTGCAATTTGATCTAAAGCTAGTGAAAGTTAGGAGATAAGTAATCGTTTCTTGACTCTTTACATAAGTAGCAAACCATGAGACCTTGCGGAGGGATTCCGTGGAGCAATTGTGTGTAGAAACAAACGTTAGCAAGTAGACCTTGATCTAAGAGTCTAAACTGCTAATATTGACCTAATAAGTTCATGAATCTTAATGCGTTTATTTAAATTACATCTAGAGTGTGAGCTACTAGGTGGTTTGGTAAATAGAATCCGGTATGAGAACTTCCGTGTCGGTGTCTGAGGATTTAGGGGTTTTAATACTTTGAGCTAGGCTCACTTTACCTACGGTTGGTGATAATTTGTGACTAATAACAAGTAGAATAGAACATAACTTGATTCATTGTTTAAATAAGAAGGATTCCCTTGGTCTTGTCTCTCTTATCGTTTTCAATTTTCGATTTTAATTGCTTTGTTTATTTTTCTTTTGCTTTTTACACCCCCTTTGCGTGACAACTTTTTGACTAAGATACTTGCTCCTCGTGGAGCGAACTTGACTTCCATTATATTATTTTTAATTGGTGGAAATATTGAATTAATTTGATTGCACCTACGACACGCATCACAAGACTTTCGAATAGTGAGACACTTCAAATGCAGGCACTCTTGGCTCAGCAGGTAATACCTCGGCGCCTTGGTCATGTGGCCTCATAGAAGAGACCTCGGTCGTCAGCAGTATAACCTTATATGTGGAAATCAGTATCTCTCATGGATGGGCTTTATTGACCCCAAATCTCCATGACTCAGTTCCGGGGGCGGTGTAACCTTTTCCCCGAGCCATGTCAAGAGATACCCCCTTATATGACGACTTTAGGTCTTACATTTGCCTCTTACGAATATCATTCGAACTAGGAGTCGCCATAAGTTCGTCCCATTCTTATGTCTCTGCGAAATTTTCGCGTTTCTTTATTCTTTCATTTTATTCTTTCATTGGTGTCATTTCGAATTCTTTCAACCATTCTTTGCGAAATAATCATTCTTTTCTTCATTCTTTGTGAAATAATTATCAACTTTCTTCTTTGCGAAATAATCAAAGATCTTTTGAAGTAATGAAGTACCAAATTCATGCCTCTAACCAACTAATTGTACTAGAAGTTAATCAGACAAATTAATGCAAACTTAATCCTTGATATATTTTTTAATGTTGGGTGAACTTTAATGGGCTTGACTAATTGGGCTTGTTGCTATTCATTTCTTCTTTACACTGGTATTTGGGAAGTAAGCATCTTTGGAAGAATTGAACATCTGCAAAGTGTTCATTGTTGCTGCAAATGTTCGCAAGGTAAACGTCTAAGAGTAAACATTTGCAAGGCAAAAGTTATGTGCGAAGGGGAAGACTCAACCCGCGACCTCTAGTTTGCATACCCCTTCTCTAACCATCTGTGCCACTCGCCGTTGTGTGTCGAAAGAGACGACAATTCTGTGACTTTATTCCACGTCTTCGCTCTTGGAAGTTCAAAATGTCTGCGAGAAAATATGCATAAGGTGGGGCTCTAACTTGTGACACCAAGCTTGTTCTCCCGCTCGGAACCAACTGTGCTATCGACTGTTTATGAAAAAGTGGTGTTATTCGCTACTTATTCTCATATTCCCTCCCTTTGTGTACTATTTCTTCATTTTCTTCTTCTCCTGTCTGTTAGCATGCTGTGTAGACTTTTTCTTCGCAATGAATTTCTGAGCTTCCTTGCGTCCTAATTAGTCTCTTCTCATTTTGTCAATGATGTCTTTTTGGTTTTTTTCTCCTGTGCGATGATATCGCAAATTAACTGTAAAATTTCGGCTGCTAGTTTTGAGAAGCTTATCGGTCACTTTATAATTTCTTTTAGGTTTCCTCCATCACTAAAAACAGATCCCCTACTTTTTGAACTGATTGTTGACGTAGATTCGGTTGATTCCTCTTTAGTTGAACTTTCTTCATTATTGTTTCGGTTTTGCATAAGGCTTCTCATCTTCTCAGTCCCTAGCCATGTCTTCGCAGGAAAGCTTTATGTCTTTGATGGAATGGTTTGGTTGACGAGATTAGATGTTACTTTCTTTAACTTCGGCTTGCATTGGGATTGTTTTGACGAGCAATACCAGTGTCTGCCCTTCGTTGATTGTTGACAGGTGATGAAAAGATTTGTCTTGGCTGCTTTGAAGGTTGGTGTGCGAGATGAGCTGCTGAACTTCACTATGTACTGGTTATTAGCTGATGACGATAGTTCTCTGAATTGAGAACTCTTCGCTTGCAGCTGTCGTTGCCAAAATACCCTAAGTAATGCTTGAAACTAGTCCTTTTAAGACTCTTAGTTGACGAAGATCCTGACTGATTTCATTTTAGTATCTGTTTTCATAACTAATTGCTGCTGTAGCTTTTTGTATACATCCGTATCTCCCTCTTGACTTCTATGCTCCTTGAAGTTCATTGACTCATAAAATTTGCTGTTCTGTAGCTAACTTCGTTGGCACTTTTTTTCCTCGTTGGAATTCTTCACTGGTGATGTAGTAACACTTCTGCAGGAATTATTAATGTCGCAGGTACTAAATTTTGCGAACTCATAACTGAGCTGATAGTGAGCTTAGTCTGCATCTTATCTCAAATTCCAAAATGATGGGTTCATTTCTTACGTCTGTAACTTTTTATTCTGTGGTGCTTTCTCACTGGCTGTGAGGTTGTGCAGGTACCAATCTGTCTAGTTTCTGCCAAATTAATTTGCTACTGACAATTTTGTGTGTATCATGTTCTTCGCTGCTGTTCCATTTGCTTTGCTGTTTGTAACTTTTCGTAAAATATCGCGAAGAAAATGCTTGTAAAGAAAATATCTGCAAAGTAAATATACGTGGAAGGAAATATCTCTGTCTCTTGTAAAATAAATATCGCATACACCTTGGCAGGTTAGTTTATCTTCATGTATCTCCTTCCTCCCTTGGTTCTTTTCCATGTGGTTCCCCTTGTTGTTTACATTTCCTGCTGTCTCTAACGATTGAGATTGGCAATTAATTCCATTCGGCTATCTCTTCGCGGCTGCAAATTCCCAAATCATGCTCGCTGAACTTTTTCCTTTGCTCAACACGTGTTTTGAGATGGTTTCAATCATACATGTTGCAAACAATTGGTAAATTTGCTTGCAGTCTATAGATCATTAAGTTGAGTAATTTCTCCTTGCGAAGAATGAAAACTTTCAATGAAATCTACTTGTTTAGTTCTTGGCTGTAAATCTCCGATCAACGGAAATTAACAAAATCTTGAAATTGGACATTTTAGAGATTCATTAAACAGATTTGTAAAACAAGGTTTAGTTACTATGAGTTCATGTAAAACATTTTTAGATTCAAGACTTCATAATAAATCAAATTTCTACAAAAATAACGTTTAGATTTTATAAAAAATCTACTTTCCGATTTTTGTTTTGAAATTCCAATCCGAAAATTGAAACAAAGAATAAGAAAAGTGAGAAGAAATTTGTCCTTTTGATGATTTGTTGACATAATTTTGCTGGTCTTTTCTTGACCTGCCTCTTAATATATCTCCTTCTCTCTATTTGATGTATAATCATGAGCTTTCGTTGTAAGCTTCCATATTTGATCTTGAAATTTTAGATCCAAGAGATCCAATTCTCATGATAGCCAATTTCTTTGAATCTTCTTCAATTTGACAAGTAGTTTTCCCCTCCCACTGTTTCTAGCGCCAAAATGAATTGAAATCCTACAACACACCCTTTATAATATTTTATAGATCTAAATCTTATTAATCACCTAAATCTCAAATATAAGTACTAGAAATATAGAATTGACACGAGGATTTTTTACATGGTTCGATCAATGTGATCTACATCCATGGTTCTTCACTATGATTGTTGAATTACATTAAGTATTTCATTTACAATCTCCATTAATGGATACTTGCAGAGCTCTAGATCTAGTTTTTTGGGAAGAAGGTGATAAACAAAATAAAATCTCTCTCTTTACAAAATTGTCCCCTCCAAAAATGTGTATCCCCTTTCTCTCTCTGCTTTCTCTTTATAGGTGTTTATATAGTGGATGACAGCTCATGTACTACTAATATTTCCCTTAATTTGGTTACCTTGCGACATTTCGAGTCTAAATGTTGGTCTTCGCAAGTCTTTTTGACTCTTAGCAGAATCGTCACACCTTTCTCATATTTAAGCTAATGTCATTTGTTGCGCGTTTTTAATATTTCTTACGCGACATTATTATGTTGCGTCGTTAATAATTCGCAAATGAAGGTTGCTGATAATCTGCCCCTACATCTTGCCTCTTTTTTCTTGAATATTGCTAAAGAGCTATCTTCAGGAAAAAAATCCGTTGTTGTAGTTGTTGGAGTGAGATATGTGTTGTTGGAGTAGTCTTTGATCTTTGTTGATGAAAGGAACGAGCGAAAGAATACTTTTCTTGAAAAGTACGTACTTGCCTCTATTCTTTTGCGAAGTCTACGGATCTTTATGAAGTAAATAAGAAGTATCATCTCTTGAAGTATGGTATGAACCCATCCTTAAACAAGTATATGAAGTATCCATCTTTGGAATGTGAGTAATAAGTATTGCCTCTATTCATGCGAAATTATTACTCCATTTTTGATGAGGGATTCTTGTTGTTCATTAGTGAACGTCCATTTTGGAAATGATTCTTGAGAAGATAAAGAACATAAAATGTTTTCTTGGTAATCCATAGTTGCCTCTGTCTTTATCTATGAAGGTAGATCTTTGAGAAAATGTTGAATAAAGCGAGTTGTGTATTCATTCTCATCTTGCTTCGCCTCATGCTTTGTGCTCATGCGATAGTATAATCTCTTCAAGTTGTTTATAATTTTTGCGAAATAATATGCTAAATAACCATATTTTGCAAAAATAATCACATTCTTAGGAATTCGACTCATTCTGCGAAATTATGAATACCTCACAAATTATGAATACCTGCGAAATTATGAATACCTCTCACAAATTATGAATACCTCTCATAAATTATGAATAATACCCCGAGAGATTCTCAATAACACTCTGCTGAGAGATTGTAAATAGTATTCCGATAGATTCCCGAATAACACTCCTGAAGAGATTGAATAGTGATGTTGAGAGATTCTGAATAACACTCCGAGAGATTCTAAATAGTGTTGTTAGAGATTTCCGAATAAACACTCCCCAGAGATTCTGAATAGTCTTTGTTGAGAGATTCAAATGTACTTCTTTGTTATTTTATTGTCTCGAGACTCATTTCCATGTATATATTCTAAATATTTGTTTACATATAATCATTTTCGCAAGCTTATTTGCTTACTCATTTGTGTGGTCTTATTTTGCCTTCCTAGTTAAAGGTCTTATTTTGCCACCTCTCGTTGTGCGATAAAATCGCAGGACGTCTTTACACTTTCATGTAAAGACCCATTGATCTTGCCTTATCATTTCTTTAGTATTATTGCCTCTGCAGATGTTTTTATTGCGACAATATGATAGGCCTAGAAATCCTTGCTAATTTATAGCCCATGACATTGCCGTCTTCATGATTTAATCGCAGGACGTCTTTTACACTTTCATGTAAAGACCCGGTGATCTCATCTTATCCTCGCGTTTTGTATTATTGCCTCTTCAGATCATCGCACAAATATGACAAGCCTAAATTTTCTTGCGAAAATAAAGCCTCATGACATTTGGCGTCTTAAGACACTTATCGGCTCTCCTAATGGAGGGTGCCGCCTTATCATCTCCCCAGTTGCCACTTCAGGAGCGTACATCGCGCCATACAAGACTAGCTCCTCCATCCGGTCTTAACAACAACCGGTTTTTCATGACCTCTTATCCCTTATACCTATAGGGCTTATGGTTACGAGACTGCACCTAAGTGGAGTTTTCTTCTACCTGAAAAGATGTGCCAAGACTTTCCAAGAATGGTGAGACACTTCAAATGCCCCGAGGGCACTCTTGGCTCAACAGGTGTACCTCGGCGCCTGGTCATACACTGTGACTCCCTTAGAGAGACCCTCAGTCATTCAACCAGTATAACCTTATATATAGCTAGAAATCCAAGGTATCTCTCCGATGGGCTTTATTGACCCCAAATCTCCATGACTCGAGTTCCAAGGCGGTGTAACCTTTTCCTGAGCCATGTCAAGAGATACCCCCTTATATGACGCACTTTAGGTCTTACATTTGCCTCTTTCCTGAAATATCATTTATAATTTGGTCACCATAAAGGTTCGTCCCATTCTTATGTCTCCTTTAAATTTTCGCGTTTCTTTATTCTTTCATTTATTCTTTCATTTCTGTCATTTCTGTCAATTCTTTCATTCATTCTTTGCGAAATAATCATTCTTTTCTTCATTCTTTGTGAAATAATTATCAACTCTCTTCTTTGCGAAATAATCAAAGATCTTTTGAAGTAATGAAGTACCAAATTCATGCCTCTGACCAACTAATTGTACTAGAAGTTCGCCCAACCTGTATAACTTGTTTGCAAACTTAAGCCTTGATATATTTTTTTCTTTGTTGGGTGAACTTTAATGGGCTTGGACTAATTGGGCTTGCTTGCTATTCATTTCTTCTTTGGTATTTGGGAAGTAAGCATCTTTGCGAAGGAATTGGAACATCTGCAAAGTGTTCATTATTCTGCAAATGTTCGCAAGGTAAACGTCACAGTAAACATTTGCAAGGCAAAAGTTATGTGCGAAGGGAAGACTCGAACCCGCGACCTCTGGTTTGCATGCCCCTTCTCTAACCATCTCTGTGCCACTCGTTGTGTGCGAAAGAGACGCACAATTCTGTGACTTTATTCCACTTCTTCGCTCTTGGAAGTTCAAAATATGCGAGAAAATATGCATAAGGTGGGGTTCGAACTTGTGACACCAAGCTTGTTCTCTTCTCTCAGAACCAACTGTGCTATCGACTGTTTGTGAAGGATTGGTGTTATTCGCTACTTATTCTCATATTCCCTCCCTTTGTGTACTCTTTCTTCGTTTTTCTTCTTCTCCTGTCTGTTAGCATGCTGTGTAGACTTTCTTCGCAATGAATTTCTGAGCTTCGCCCCGTCCTAATTAGTCTCTTCTCATTTTGTCAATGATGCCTTTTTGGTTTTTCTCATGTGCGATGATATCGCAAGTTAACTGTAAAATTTCGGCTGCTAGTTTTGAGAAGCTTATCGGTCACTTTATAATTTCTTTTTAGGTTTCCTCCATCACTAACAAACAGATCCCCTACTTTTGAACTGATTGTTGACGTAGATTCGGTTGATTCCTCTTTGGTTGCACTTTCTTCATTATTGTTTCGGTTATGCATAAGGCTGCTCATCTTCTCAGTCCTAGCCTATGTCTTCGCAGGGAAAGCTTTATGTCTTCGATGGAATGGTTGGTTGGCGAGTTAGATCACTTTCTTTACTTCGCTTGCATTGGGATTGTTTTGACGAGCAATACCAGTGAAAGCCCTTCGCTGATTGTTGACAGGTGATGAAAGAAATTTGTCTTGGCTCTGAAGGTTGGTGTGCGAGATGAGCTGCTGAACTTCACTATGTACTGGTTATTAGCTGATGACGATAGTTCTCTGAATTGATAACTCTTCGCTTGCAGCTGTCGTTGCCAAATACCCTCAAATGCTGTGAAACTAGTCCTTTTAAGACTCTTGTTGTGAAGATTGACTGATTTCATTTCCCCAGCATCTGTTTTCATAACTAATTGCTGCCAGCAGATTTTGTATACATCCGTATCTCCCTCTTGACTTCTACTTTCTCCCTTGAAGTTCATAGACTCCTCAAATTTGCTGTTCACAGTAGCTAACTTCGCTGGCACTTTTTCCTCGTTGGAATTCTTCACTGGTGATGTGGTTAACACTTCACAGGAATTATTAATGTCATAGTGCTAAATTTTGCGAACTCATAACTGGCTGATGGTGAGCTTAAATACGCATCTTGTCTCAAATTCAAAATGATGGGTTCATTTTCTCGTCTGTAACTTTTTATTCTGTGGTGCTTTTTCTCACTGGCTGTAGTATGTCAGGTTTAATCTGTCTAGTTTCTGCCAAATTAATTTGCTACTGACAATTTTGTATCCTGCTATTCGCTGCTGTTCCATTTTGCTTTGTGTTTGTAACTTTTTTTTCGTAAAATATCAAGAAAATGCTTGTAAAGAAAATGTATGCAAAGTAAATATACCGTGAAATATCTCTGTCTCTTGTAAAATAAATATCATACACCTTGGCGAAGTTAGTTTATCTTCGTGTATCTCCTTCCTCCTTTGTTCTTTTCCATGTGGTTCCCCCTTGCTGTTTACATTTCCCTGCTGTCTCTAACGATTGAGATTGTAGTGTTCATTCGGCTGTCTCTTCGCGGCTGGGATTCCCAAATCATGCTCGCTGAACTTTTTCCTTTACTCAACATACGTGTTTTGTGATGGTTTCAATCATATGTTGCAAACAATTGGTAAATTTAGTTAGCAGTCTATAGATCATTAAGTTGGTAATTCTCCTTCTGCGAAGAATGAAAACTTTCAATGAAATCTCTTGTTTTAGTTCTCAGCGACAGGTAAATCTCCGATCAACAGAAATTAACAAAAATCTTGAAATGGACATTTAGAGATCCATTAAGCATGTTTGTAAAACAAGGTTTGAATTACTGAGTTCGTAGCAAAAACATTTTTAGATTCAAGACTTAGCAATAAATCAAATTTTCTACAAAAATAAGTTTAGATTTTATAAAATCTACTTTCCAATTTTGTTTTGAAATTCTCTGGAATCAGAAAAAAATGAAACAAGAATAAGAAAAAGTGAGAAGAAATTTGTCCTTTTTGATGATTTGTTGACATAATTTTCTTTAGTCTTTTCTTAATTGCCTCTTAATATATCTCCTTCTCTCTTTTGATCATAGACTTTCGTTGTAAACTACCATGTTGTTGGTACATAGATCAGTGAGATCAATTCTCATGATAGCCAATTTCTTTGAATCTTCTTCAATTTGACAAGTAGTTTGCCTTCTACTGTTTCCTATGGCGCTGAAGTAGCAGTTTATGAAATCTACAACACACATAATATTTTATAGATCTAAATCTTATTATTAATCACCTAAATCTCTCAAATATAAGTACTAGAAATATAAATTGACACGGATTTTTTACCTTGGATTCGTCGATGTGATCTCATCCATAGTTCTTATGATTATTGAGATTACATTAGTATTTCATTTACAATATGTCGGGTAATGAGATCTTATGGTGAAGCTAGAATCTAGTTTAGGAAGAGGTGATAAAAGAAAATAAAATCTCTCTCTCTTACAAAATTGTCCCCTCCAAAAATGTTATCCCTCTCTCTCCTACCTTTCTCTTTGTATATGTGTTTACATAGTGGATGACAGCTCATGTACAACTAATATTTCCCTTAATTTCGGATTTACCTTGCGACATTTCGCAGGTCTATAAATGTTAGTCTTCGCAAGTCTTTTTGACTCTTCGCAGAATCGTCACACCTTTCTCATATTTAAGCTAATGTCATTTGTTGCGTCGTTTCTAATATTTCTTCTGCGACATTATTATGTTGCGTCGTTAATAATTCGCAATGAAGGTTGCTGCGATATTCTGCCCCTACAAACCCGGTAATATTCTCCTCGGCTCTGTTCTTCCTTTTTTTATCTCAGGTGGTGTTTATCTTTACTTTATCGAACCCAACACATGTACGTATCCTGTTTTGTAGTAAAAGGCCTCTGTTCATCAACCATGCACCAATCCAAATCAGAGAAAATCTCCGATCAAATCTCGCTGGAAATTCTCCCCAGAAGTCACGCAGAAACCCGAGAATACTCTAACCCATGTTTTGTCGTGAACTGATTATCCAGCCAATTTCATTTCAATCGAACACCCTTACCAGCCCTGTTTAGCCCATTGGAGTAAACCCAATTAATCTCAACGATTTAGTCTCATTAATATTCATCCAAAAATTAAACCCTAATTCGGTTCTCTTAAAGTTGATTTCCCGCCAAATTTGATTTCAAATGGGGCAGATGATGGATGCCCCTTATCCAACTGCCGAGTGCCTTTAACACTTGAAGTGTCCTGGGGTGTAAATAACAAGTGGGTACCCCTTAGTAATTGAGGTGCCCCTTATCCAAATGAGGGTCCGAATAGTAGGTGTCCTCTGGGGTGCCTTTATCAACTTTTCGAGCTGATTTCTCCGCAAAATCTTATTTCTCCAAAAACACCTACAAAAACATAAAAAGCCAAAATAAGTACAAAATGAGCACTAACAAAATAGATAAATGAGATCAAAATAGACACATAAATGCGTCTATCAGTATGACTTGTATCAGAAAGCTGAACTGGCTTGCAGGATGTAAGCTATCAGTTCCGGTGTTTGAATACGATGGTATCAACACTTGCCTCTGTTTTCTGGACTTGTCCTTGTTTGAAAAATAGGATGGAGAACCTATTTATACAAGTCTTTTAGCCTAACCCTCGTATCTCATGGGAAGTGGAGAAAGTGGAGTGATGGAGTGGTGGAGTAATGTGTTAGTGTCACACGACCAGGCTTGCCCACTTCTCCCATCATCACTTAACCGTCCATGACTTCCTGACACGTTCTTGTGATGGCGCGTTGTGCGATGCACGTCTGTAAACCGCTGCGACCAATACCCCGAGTATATATCCCCAAGTTTGTGACATGATTGATGTACTGGAATGTGTGGATCGTGGGACCCATAAAAAGTAGCATGTAATGCTAAATTGAATAATCTGCGTTATTCGGAAGTTGATACTTGTGAAGTATCGTGTGTATTCTATGCAGTATCGCATCGAGTATACTCAGCATGTATGAAGCATCGCTGTTTGAGCGTCTCAAAATAGCCTCATGTCCAGCTTACTTCATGTGATGGTTTGGAAGTTACGCAAGCAAATCCTCCCTTGACCGACCACATGGTGTGGTAGAGTGACGGATGGTAAACGTGCACGACTCAAGCCTCGAGCTTCATGATGAATCCCCCGCTCATGTTCTCCAGAGTCAAGAAGATCATACTTGGTTCGTCTCTTTTTCCTTTTCGAACAATTGCTTGTTCTTCATAATGGTCGGGTGAATAATCCCTTCATTCTTGCAGAGATACCCTCACAGGAACATGTGTGACGGTTATCGATGATGACGACTTAACCAGTCCTCTTCCTTCAAACTCAAACATTCCTACCCATGTGGACCTCGAAGATGCTAATCTGGGTATCTCATCTTATGAATACCCCAATGCGGTGTCTTTCATTCGATGTTCGCATGAAATGTTTATCCTCCGACCTACCGAGATGTCGGTGGATTCTTAGTGCGGAAGGAGTTTGTGCCTTTGTACACAAAGTTATGGAGAAAGTACGGCCATATCGCAACTAGGAATGTGGTCCGAACACTTGTTCATCTGCTTTGGTCACCGCGTAAACTGCCTTCTTCTCATGATTGCTTGAGATGGAGAATATTTCAATCCGCAACGTTGTCGAATCAAGCCTTGAAAAGTGGGAGAATATGGTATCTACCGCGAATCCATGGAGTTCAATGTGGGCTGGTTGCGCGACGCCTTGATATCATCAAGGTTGATCGAGCGGGTATCCTCGTAAATGTTGTTCCTGTCGCGAAAGCTATCTTGGAAGAGGAGAAGGCTCGTCGCAGAATCAAAGGAGGTAGAGCGAGTCAGTACAGGACTTGAAGAAAAGAACGAGAAGATATCAAGCTAGACTGGAGATGATGCTCTCAAGGAACTATAATCTTCTAGATGGCCTCTTCTAAGTCGTATTCAGCTGTACTCTCTTATTGTTAATGACGTTTATGTCAAAAGTTTTTTGACCGTCTTTGCGGAATAAATTGCATTGGTTTTTTGATTGGTGAAACGAGTTTTTTCATTGATGCATCTCTGAATATAATTGATGATTCAAACATGTAATGAAAATAAATGCTCGTATTGTTGATGGAGCGAGATAGTGGTCGAGCATGATATGCCTTGAGCCACTTTCCATTGATGACTACTTCCAGCCTGCCTCCGTCCACCTTAATGATCTTGTAGTAACCAGTACTGTAGGCCTTGGTGACTCGTGTAAGGACCTTCCCATTTTGGTGAGAATTTTGGTGCAGACATGTCTTGTTGGATGTGATTGGCCATTTTCAAGACCAAATCTCCCACTTTGAAAATACGTGATTTCACAGTTTTGTTATATGCCCTGGAAATTCGATTCTTGTACACCTGAGTGCGTTCTTCTGCTTTGTTTCTTCTGAATTCCAGAGTGTCTAACTCCGCTACTCTAGAGTTAGAGGCTTCAGCCTCGTTCCAGTGGATCCCGGTTTCCACTGCAATCCTGGCTGATGGGATTTTGATCACTGCTGGGAGAATTGCATCCACTCCGTAAACAAGTGAGTATAGGGAAACTCCAATGGAGCTTCTAGGTGATGTCCGGTATGCCCATAGCGCCATTGGTAACTGATCATGCCATTCCCTAGGATTGTCGTGTACTGTTCGACTGATGATCCGGATCAATGTCTTGTTGGTACTCTCAGCTTATCCGTTCCCTTGAGGATAGTAGATGGTGGAGAAGACCTGTTTAATGCCATACTCTTCAAGTAACTCTCGTACCTGCTTATTGGCGAAGGGAGTGCCGTTATCAGTGATGATATGCTTGGGCACGCCAAAACGACAAATGATGTGTTCTTTAATGAAAGCCGCAATTGTTGCTCCTGTAGTTCCTCGTATGGGGATGGCTTCACCATTTGGTGAAGTATTCTGTCGCGGTTATGATGTACTCATGTCTGCTCGATGATGGCGGATTGATTTTCCCGATAATGTCCAGTCCCCAGCTGTAAACTGGCCATGGACTGCTTATCGAGTGCAAAGGGGTGCAAGGCGCATGAACAAGGTTCCCATGAATTTGGCATTTGTGACAGCTTTGAACAAAAGCGACTGCGTCATCCTCCATGGTCGGCCAATAGTATTTCTCGTGTATTTGGAGAAACATTTTCCTCTTCACTTAATGTTCTCTTTCGTGTGTCTCCTTCGACATGACTGGATTTCTTCCCCAACCAGACATCGTAGTAGATCACCCCGAAGCTCTTGCGTATACAGGATCCCTTCGTGGAATACGAACCGCTTGGCCTTTTGCTTTATCTTGATAGTGTCCTTTTGATCGGCAGGAGTTATTCCGTCACTGAGATAGCTAATGTATGGCTCTCTCCAGTCCCTGAGTGTGGTTCACATTAAAAATTTCCAATTGATGTGGCGGTGCTTGGCAATTTGAGCGGGACTTCAAGTAGTCTGGATTGAGTCTCCATCTCTCGCCGCATAGCTCAGGCGTTGAAGTCGTCATGCAAAGCTGTTACCACTCGGTGATTGTCCACAAATTTCATTGTGAACACGACTCACCATTGTAGTTGTGCTTCGTCATCCCCAAGACATCTTGACAGGGAACCATCCGGGTTCCGATAATACAGACATACCATGAAGCATGACGAAGTTCGCAGGGCTTCGAGACTCGACCTTTCCTCGGGAGAGTGAGTCGTTGAGCTCTTGAATGACCGTGAGTTCGCCAATCGTCGGTCTTGGTGTCTTTGTATTGCGATAGCCATGTCGATTCTATGGTTCTCCTCTTTACTATCGTGGTTTCTTCCAAACCCTCGAATTTTAATCTTGGAAGCTAGCGTTGCTAGACAATCGGCGTGTTTGTTATTGCTGCGGCCAACATGGGTTATGGTTGTATCTACAAAATAGTTTAGTAACCTTTGTGCTTCGATCAGGTATGGAGCTAGCGTTACTTCCTTCAGTGCGTATACTCCATGCATCCGATTCACCATTAACTTGGAGTCACCTCTTATCTCCAAACACGTGACTCCGCTGCTTAGCTATTGACAAGCCCTATGAGGAAGGCTTCATACTCTATGAGTTGTTGGTGCATTCGAAGTCCAGCTTGAAGGAGTGTGAGAATACTTCCCAGCTTGGAGATACTAATACCATGCCCGCTCCTCCAAGATATTGCTAGGGGTAGCAGAGCCATCAAAATACAAGAGCCATACTTCTTCTTCCAAAACGAGAGATATCTCGGAAATTCTCCAGAAGATCCTCGTGTAGCCCTGTAGTGCCTCCTCCAGGGAATGCTGCTAGTAAGTCTGCAACTGCTTGACTCTTGATAGTTGTAGGTGACGTACATGTTATGTCCAGCTCTGACATTTGGAGAAGCCACTTGCCTGTCCTTCCCGTCAAGACCGGCTTTGAAAGTAAAAACTTTGCAGGTCGATTTAGACACGAGTATTACCTTGTTGGATAGTAGGTAGTGTCTAAACTTCGAATGGAATGGATCAAAGCTAAACAAGCTTTCGCTTTAGGATATCCGAGTTCGAGCATCTCTTAATATTCGATCTGAAATAGTATATGGGACGTTCGATTCCCTTGTCGTCTTCCCCGAGCGAGTAGAGCCCCTACGGCGTGTCACCGAAGGCGGTGTAGAGATATAGCGGCTTCCCTTGTGCAGGAGACTTCATGATGGTCGGAGATGATAGTATTCGTTGAATCTTTCGGAAAGCTTCTCGTGGGTTGTGGTCCAAACGAAGCTGGCTCCTTTCTTCAACAAGGGAGTGAATGAGGCAGTAAGTTGGGCTAGACCAGGTATAAAATGTCGAATATAGTTCACCTTGCCCATGAAACTCTGGAGCGCCTTCACAGTTCATGGGGGCGGCATTGTGAGGATAGCATGAGTCTTGGACGGGTCTACCTTGATCCCTTCTGCAGTTACTTGGAATCCCATAAATTTACCTGAAGAGACGCCGAAAGCGCATTTCAAAGGATTCATCTTTAATTTGTATTCTCGACACCTCTCAAACACTTGCCGTAAGACGATGGTGTGATCTGCTCGAGCCCTTGACTTGACCACGATATCATCTACATAGTCTTCTACTTGTTTATGCATCATGTCGTGGAAGATTGCCGTTATAGCACGTTGATACGTTGCGCCGGCGTTCTTTAAACCGAATGGAATAACAGTATAGTAAAAATTGCCAAGAGGGGTTCGGAAGGCTGTCTTACTTGCATCGTGCTCATACATCCTTATCTGATTGTAGCCGTTGTAACCATCCATGAAGGAAAATATGTCGTGTCCGCTAGTGGCGTCTACTAACATGTCGGTGTTAGGCAGAGGAAAGTCGTCCTTGGGGCAGCACTTGTTCAAGTCCCTGAAATCCACGCAACACCGAATTTGTCAGTTTTTCTTCTTTACTGGGACCACATTAGCTAACCAGGTCGGATGATGAATAGGTATGATGAAGCCAACAGCTAGTAACTTCTGAATTTCGTTCTTGATTTTTTCTTCTACTTCATGTCTGAATTGCCTCGGAGATTTCTTTATTGGCTTGGATCCAGGTATGACATGTAGGTGATGGGTGACCAATTTTTCATCTAGACCAGGCATTTCCTCGTATGTCCAGGCAAACACATCTTGGTACTCCTTGAGTAGTTGAACAAGACTTGCACGTTCGTCCGTGGCGTAGTCGAACCGATAGAGACAGTGTCCGGGAGATTCTTCATTCCCGATGTTACTCAGCCTCGAGCTCGTCGATCGTGGAGTTGGTGCCATCTTTTAGATGTTGTGGGGCGTCCAATACCTCCTCTTGTGTTTCGTCATTCTGTACAGCATTCATTGGCGAGAGACTGGGTGCCAGTCTCTCCTGCTAATTGCTAACAGCGGCGCCGGTATATTGTCTTCCCCTTCTGATCACGCTTCGTCTCGAAAGTGAGTTCCCTTTTGGCGTGAGCGTGGGTTGAAGATTCACCGGATAAAGATGGATGCCTCATCAGAAAAGGCGTGTCGTGGTGCTTGGCCCCCAGTGATGAAAGTCGGTCTTCTTCCTGGATTGAAGCCCACGTGGGTAGTGGGGTGCACAGGACTTTGTCTGACCTTCCCTGCGGAGTTTCTTTTGGCTCGAACAGTTCCACTCCGCATATTGGTGCGTACGGAAACAATGATGCAGGAATACGGATGACTTCCTCATTTAGCATGGTATTCAGGCACTGGTGATACGTTGAAGGGATGACCTTATTGTCATGAAGCCATGGTCTCCCTAGTATCATATGGTATTCCGGATCCTTTTCTATGACTTCAAATTTTGCTTTTGACTGAACGGGTCCTACTGATAAATTCGATTGACATACCCGTATGTGCTGGTCCGGTTTCCTTCGAAGTCCGCTCATCGTGGTGGGCTCGCCGTAAAATCTTGCATGGGCTAACCTTGGCCGTCCCGAGAGTCTTGAGAGTAATCACATTCGAAGATGCTCCTCGTGTCGACGAGGGCCCTCCCGAACTCCGAACCCTTGATGCGTGCGGTAACATGTAGGGCCCGGTTGTGACCTTCCTCTCGCCATCATGTCGTCTTCCGTAAATGTAATATTATTTACGTGATGTTTCCGATGCGCTTAAGACTTCGGGACGATAAGGAGTCGAGTGTACGTTTAGAGCTATTTTATTAACTTGCAAGCAAACGTTTCCGCTCGTTGATTCTTCGAGAGGTGCAAGAGTTCACACAAGCTTTCCACTAGAGATGCCGCTTCCCGATCCACTGGTCTCCGGTTCATAGTAAAACTGTTGATCTGAGGGGAACTAGTCCCCGGTGTAAAGGTCTCCGGAACGCTCATCTCTGATGTCATTTTGATGAGGAGATCAAGTATGCTGTTTACCGCCTCTTTGATTAGCTCCATGTTCTTCGTGTGAATCTCCTGTACCCGTGCTAGTTCGCTTAATGTTGGAAATCTCCTGATCATGCCGTCAGATACGTCTTTAGGAGAAGAGGTATCTCCGTTGGAGGAACCATCATGATTTGAG
>JAJJWW010018048.1:0-41441 GCA_023531295.1 Papaver armeniacum | reverse complement strand
GATTTTCTCGCAACAAAAACGTGTTTATACGTGTTTATTTTTGCTCCTACAACCATCCACATTTTAAAGGCTGATTATGTGAAATCAAAATCTGACATACTAAACAATTTTTCTTTTGTTAGGCCAAGACCAATTTGTTTGCTTTTTCTTCTCAATCATGAGATATATTCCTTTTTTCTCTTTAATCATACTGAGCCCGAATCCTGACTTCCCCGGGTGTTGGAGAAGTGTGAACTCATGAGAGAGCTGAGGACCACCAAAGCCACAACCCAGACAAAACTCAAAGCTCTGATGAGATCACCATCGTATAATATGATGATAATCAATGAGAGGCAACCAGCAAACTAAAAACATCAGATAAAGAACCAAAAAAATGCAAAACAATAACAGATCGATAGAGAGATGGAAACAAGAGAAATGTAGCTCAAAAGTGCTTGAGATGCAATCAACGGTAGATTATTTACCACCTCATTCTTTTAAAGAGTTTATTGGTTATCATCATCGCTACATTTAAATTCTTTTTCCATCACCTAGACAGACAATACAAACACAAAATTCCGAGGACATTAAACGAGAAAAGATTGAAACGAAATCAAAATCACATTAAATAAATCTGGACCAAATCTGATTGAAAGAAAAAGAAGATAAAAATTCCTCATCAGACAAATGCCTCGATTAGTCGTCACAATATAAATATCGGACTCGTCATCTTAAGTTTTGATCATCACTGAGAAATATCACAAACAGAAAGAAAATCGACGAATTATATCTACTGATTGGTTGGTCCAATCTAATGACTACTAAATCAAGTAAATTAGAGAATGATGACAAACAAAAGTGTAAATGATGATTACATTGTTAGATCATTTTGCCCTAAAGAGTAGATGGAGAGAGACAGAGTAGTAGGCAGAGAAAATATAAGTGGTTGGCTGTTGTGTTTATAGCCTCTATATGATTTTAGGGTTAGGGTTCACATCATGTTACATTTGTGGTAAAGGTTACCGAAACTACCATCGACAAAATATATAATGACAGTTTGTTTTTGGATTCAGTGTCCCTATAACGAAAATCTTGATGTGTGGACTACTGGACTTCCATCATTGCGGGAGGCGGAAGTGGTATCCACGTTTACTTATCTACGGTCTACCCTTGACTTCTGGTTACTCCCAACAGTTTGGTCTGTTTGAGTACTCGAACAAAGCGCATAACCTAGGGCACGATGTTCGGCCTTGTAGTAGTCTTGCTTATTTTGGTATTAGCCCTTTAATTCAGCCTTAACAAGCAGCCGCAAGGGAGCCATTAATTTAGATGCTTGCTTTTGGTAGACTCAATGAATCAACTAATGTTTAGTTTGGTATGGTCGTGCTTTTGATAAAAGCGTTTATCTACCGAGCAGTGTAAAAAAGACAGTTGAATATTTGGTAAAATATAAATTAAAATTAAAGCTGAGAAGAATCATGTCAATACTGTGGGTCTATTTCTTTGGATTGGAATTCACCACTGTCAACATTGTCGATTTTAAATTATCAATGTCGATTATAAGGTTTCACTGCCGACTTTTAGTTCTTTCAATGCCAACAAAAAGGAAAGGATGAAAAGAGACAAGACAGGAACAGGTGAAGCAAATCCAACCTAAGCATTATTACAAAAGACAACAAAGGGGTGAAACTTTATGTGTAATTAGAATTGAGTTTCCAAATGAACAATTGAATTCTAGATTGCATTGCATTATCCATATTTTCTTCCATATCAGATTTATATCACCTTGACCAGAGGTTAAAACTCTGTAACATACTTAACAGAAGTGTGAATACCAATATTCTGTGGAGCACGGTTTTAATGGTCGTATACAAGATAATTGTATATCCCCGACGATACACAGGAGTTTGAGGAGCAGCAGATCCTTCCCGGATCTCCGCTTTTACCCCATCTTGAGGAAGCATACCTCGACGACTTAGATGGTAAAGTAAACCCTAATCTAGGGAAGTGGCGGATTTGCGGAGGGACGAGGTAATACATATCTAATCGAATTTAATGTCGCGAGCCTTATCTACACGTTTGGTCAAATCGCGTAGAGTAAAAGTGAGTTGGCAATCGGTCTCGACTGTCAAAGGCATGCGGTGAACGAAGGTACAACCTATACTAAGGTTGGGGAGTTCACGAGGGAACGTGGGTCAGCTGAGGTAGCAAAGCTCGACTGGAGAAAGCGTGCGGCCAACGAATGTACCATTTGTACGGAAGATACATCAGGATACGATGGACCCAAAGACAACGAAGATGTTGCTGGAGCAGAAGGGGCTATAAATACCAAACTCCACTAACAAATAAGGGCATTCGATAACCGAAGGAGAGAAGATCTAGTCTTAAGCTTATACCTCTTTAATGTATAGAAATTAAGTATTTACTATAGCTTGAGTTCCCTCTATTATTTTTGGAAGCATTTAAGATCTTTGTAACCCTCACTACTTAACAAAAACAAACATTCATTACCCCGTGGACGTAGACGAAAGTCGAACCACGTAATCTCTTGTGTCTCTTGATAACTTATAGTATTTACATTACCTCAGTATTGTTCATTATTATTGTCTTTATCTTGAATACCTTTTATTACTTAACCATGTCAGTTCAACTGAGACATCTCTACTACTTAGTATCGAATTCTCTGAGCTGTTTACATTACATAGACTATGGAAAAAAATAGTAGTCACAGTTTGGCGCTAGAATACAAGCTCCGTAAGTCCGAGTTGTTATTATCATTTTTTACAAATATTTCTCTTGACAAAGAGATCTTAGTATAAAAAGGATGGATATCACTTCCTAGTGATACATTCGTCCCTCTTCTACGTAAGTTCTTTGAGTTCTTAGCCTCAAACGACTTGCAATATTGTAGATCTACAAAGTTTTCTTCTTAAAACGTCTTCAAAAATGTTAAACTTTTTTTGTACGAGAAAAAGCCTTTTACGACAAAGTATCCTTTGGATCCAGTATCTCCGAACACTAGGGAATCTTAGTGAAAATTTAAGGAGAATAAACTCGAAAAAACATTTACTAGCTTTAAACCTTTTAAGGATCTGATACATTCTTTGGTTTTTACCAACATTTATTACCACCTTTTTATATAGGTGTCGATCAAGAATTAAATACGCATCTTTTCAAACCTTGTCTGGGTAGTTTTATAAAAAGTTGCGCAGCCTCCTTCTGTGTTAGAGCATTAATTGCTACTTTAACGAAGTCCCAAAGTAGCGGACCTTGTCATTTTATTTTTTGTTCTCAGGACAAAACCGAAGGTATGCAGAAACCAAGTGACGTACCATCAAGTTCAAGACCGAGGAGAGGAAGGTCACAAAACCCGCTACGTGCAAATCAAAGAATCGAAGCGAGGACGGACAAAGCGAGATAACAAGAAGAACGACGGACCAACCGAACACATATTCCCGAGGGGGTCATTTGGAGTACAAACATCCTACGATATGCCGTTATCGGAGACTGCTCATGTTCTGCACCTCCCGTTGCTAACGGGGGTTACCTAGAACCTTAGCCCCTAACGGACGAGGGTTGGGAACTTAACACCGGCCGTATCAATTCCGATGATCCAGTAATAGAAGAAGAAGTAGAAGACTCTGAGGACCCGGCCGACAGTACTCCTCAGGGTGGCAGAATCAACAAGGAATAGCAAATGGCAGCGTAGGTGGCAGCTCTGCTATTGCACAACAAGGAGCATGAGGATGCGATGCACATGATGGCTCAGGAGAACCAGAACTTGAAAGATCTGCTGGAGGTACAGATCGAAGGTTCCCAAAGTCACCCTCCCTTAAAGAGGCGTGACCAAGGAGGTATCTCAGGGCACCGAAGGGGTGGTCTCAACCCACCAAGAGTTCATCCACCAGCAGGAGCCAGGAGAACAAGACACTATCCAGATGATACGGATCCCTCATACATGCCTTCTCAGTATTATCACGATGAGACATTGTCCAGGGACGCTCACAACATGGGGATGGTCATGGAGCAAATGGAAAATATGCGAAAAGAAATCAAAGGATTGAAGACTGGTCACGCAGGCGCAAGATTTGAGGAGGTACTTCAGGAAGCGACAACATCTCCGTTGTCCTATCATATTTTAAGGGAACCTATCCCTGCGAAATTCCCAGTACCTACGTTCCAAGCGTACAATGGTACCTCAGATCCCGCATCTCACCTACGATACTATACTCGTGTCCTTTCCCAATGGGAAAGAGATGAGGTGGTACTTTGTAGGTACTTCCCATAAGCTAACGGATCGGCGGTACCATGGTATGATAACCTACCATCAAATTCAATTGACTCGTTTGAGCAATTGTCAGCCGTGTTCTTGGAGACGTACATGTACACCAAGACTACGAAGGCAGGGTTAGATAGGCTATTTGCTTTACCTATCAGACCCCGGGAAACATTGATGTAATACACAGACAGGTGGCAGAAAGTGTGTCAAGCAATTGGCAAAGTCAACCCAGAAATTAACATTAATTGCTATAAGTATGGCCTTGATAGGACATCAACTATCTTCGTGGAGCTCCACAATCGGACACTTAATTCCGAATGGGAGCTTCGGGTCATTCAATACCGCTACATCAGACTTGAAGATATTCAGAAGGACAATCCCAGAGCACAAACCAAAGCAAAAACTGGTCTGCAACGCACCAAATATGTGGAACCAATTCCGAAGCAACCTAAGAGGCAGAACGAAGCCGGGGGCAGAACCAACTCTAGGGACAAAAGATCGAAGTACGGAGACGGCAAATGTAAAGGAAAAAGTAGGGATGACTTTGCAGATAAGTTTGATAAGCACGTAGGTGCTACATATTATACCCATATTTATATTCGTTAGGACTCGATACTTTGTCTAACAACATTATTTTAGTGTTTTTTTTTAGAAAGTACAAGCAGAACCGATCACTGGTACAATAAACGGCTATAAGTAGGAGCTGAAATGGCATTTTGCAATAAAGATACCAAATGATGCGGTTCACGGCACAAGGGAGTCTATAGCTTAAATTGGTTGCCACTTCATCTTACATGTTAGCACCATTTAATGAAGTCACGGCCAGAAAGAATACAAGAAACAAAGGTTGTCTTTGTTGCATGCACGCAAATGAGAGAAAGAAGTGAGAATTGGTGTTGTTGAGTCAAATTGCTGGTGGAGATTTTGTGACCGAGATGGAGAATGAACTGACAAGACGGAGATGGTCAGGGAATCGAATGGGCTTGATGGATGATTGCAGGTAATGTTTTCGGTGGTGCTATACGTGTTTAAATGGCCATTGAGAAGAAAGGAAAGCTTGGTCCTGCTGTTGACGGCATCTCTCTGCAATCAGTTCAAGGAAATGAATGGCGTGTAGGCTGGAGATGAAATCAAACAGGGTAGAAGAACTGGTGCCGTAGCCATTGAGTTGTGGGGTTTCCTGCATGGTTTGTTATTTTCTGACTTTGGACGAGTTGTTGCTGTCGTCGGAGGAAGGTGATGTGGCTGGAAATGTTGACGGAACTGGTAGAGAAAGGCTTGATTAATGGAGCTGAGGTTAGATAGTCCGGGAATAGAATTTGGTGTTACCTGAATCTCTGTAGTTGGATGTGGACTGTGAAGATCAGGGAAAAAGAGGTGAAGAAAGCACGATGGCCAGAGAATGGTGGCTATGGCCAGCGAGGCAGAGTTGGAAAGAGATAACTCAAGCTTCCATGGATTAATATTGTAGGGGAAGATAGCAGCGTCCTACAACAGCGCATCAGCACGTTGGGTTCCTACGGGGTCTGAAATTGGTTAGGCGAAACTATTGGTTTGATTACTGAGAAGTGGAGATCGAATTCAGTCGAGAGTATTGGCAGATGTTGTTGCCGATCGTGGATGGAGATGGATTGGCTGAGGTATGGGCAGGTGACAGTGAGGAATGGGGACGAGTTCAAGCTTCGAATCTGTTTGTCTATGCTACGAAGTACTAGTGCTTCCTTGGTGATGTTACGGCAACGAGACAATGGAGAGTTGTGGGGTTCAGGCTGAGTTGTTGCTGCCGGTGAACAGAGGGAGCAATTAAAGAGACTGAAGACAAGAAAGTGGAGGAGCTCAATCGAATTGATATGTCATACTTGGGCTGTATTTTGTGCCGTGGGGAAACTGAAGCTCACAGCATTGAGTTCGATGGGTATTCTCCAATGGCGAAGAGATGTATGTGTGTAGGTGTAAATAATCCACAGGGACAGGTGGAACGATCCTAAGCCATGGCGTACCGGAGCAAGCATGCATCTAGAGTACCGGATCGCCTCTCCCGAATCTGGGCGTGAGGAAAGAGGAGCCGAAAGTCGAAGAAAAAAGGGAAAAAGTTGTGATGCGATGGACATCGGCACCTGAGCCATAAATGCGCCCGACAAAGTTGGTGAAGAGATAAGAAGGACTCGGTCGAAGGCTCGGCCAAGGATCCCAAGGGCGACATCGGTTATTCCCATCGAACGGGCGACATCGAGTGACGAGTTGGCGAATGTGCATCATTCGGCTCGGCGTAGCGACCCGAACAAATAAGAACAATCGGCCGGGGCATCGACTGATCGCTCGGGAGGAACATCGAGGAAGCTACACCAAGCCTAACACCGTAGCACTGGATGTATCATCACTTGTAACTATAAATAGAGACCATGTAGAGAGAAAGGACTTAAGCAAGAAGTGAGGAAAGAGAGCGTACTAAAGCATTGAGAGAGATAAATCCGCCTTGTAATCTTGAGTCGAGTAATAAGATCTTCTTTTACACCCCGTGGACGTAGGTAATCATGCCGAACCACGTATATCTTGTGTTCTATTACTTTTCTCGTTCGTTTTGCTTCCTTGTGTATGTGTTTAGTTACCTTTGGATGTAGTGGTAGGATTTTCCACTCCTACATTCTCAGCGCCGACTAAGGGGACCGTATAACATCTCCTGATACCTTGAAATCGGACGCTAAAGGGAAACTCCGAGCTCCTAAGCCACCTTGTGTGTTTGGTTGACGCCGAAGGAGAAAACCCTTTCGTCTGCTATCTCTCGTTTTCTTTCGCAATGTCCCGTTGAAAGGAAAACTCCGAGCTCCTAAGCCACCTTGTGTGTCTGGTTGACGCCGAAGGAGAAAACCCTTTCGTCTCCGCTATCTCTCGTTTGCTTTTAGTAATGCCTTGGTGAATTGATAGAGGTTAACTTTGTGTTCTTGCTTTGGTATCTTCACCTACGTAGCAACGTCTTGTCGAGATTGATAAAGTTAGCCTTGCATTTTTGCTAGTTATCTTCGTTTTGTTATCTTCGTGTCGGGCCGATATAAGGTCGTTTTGTGTTTTAAACCTAAGTCTCCATTTTTCAAGCAAAACAAGTTTTCCGCTTAAATTAAGTCGCTTTGTGTGTCCGTTTGAAACACCTCGAGAGAGTCATCGGATGACCCGTGAGCTCCCCTAAATAGCATCTTTCGATGTGGGTAGAAGCTAGAAGGGAATCCCATCTCGATGATTATGATCTCGCGCTCCAAACCCCGTTGCAAGAGAGATTCGACACTCCTATCGACGCTTAGTAAGGATAGTTGATGCTAAGCGAAAAACTCAAACAAACGCAACGCGTAGGTTACAGGGACTATCTCCTAGGCGAAATGTCTTTGTAACTATCTACATTTTACACCTGCCTTCCGGCAAGGCAATTAAAGCACGATGACGGTGGAAACGGGGCTAGTTCGAATCGTTGAAACTAGTCCTTGGAAACCATGGCCGGAGGGATTATGATGAATGGCCGTAGCCTCACCATAATCCTACGCTAAGGGCCTCACAAAGATCGCGATTTAACGAAGAAACTTGCGACCATCGGCACGCCTGGTTGTTAAGGGCGCCGTCGCGCGTGTCATCGCCATGAAAGAAATCTTCCGATTCAACGCACGAATGATTAATGACTTCTGGCGCTAGGAATGTTAGGACAAACAATAATAAATGCATAGGGAAAGTACCGAAAGCGACGGGTCGAGACAGCTTTCCAGAATTTGTCCTTTGTGGCGAAAGCGACCTGATTGCTGAGACCGACGCGCTAGTACAGGTGGAAGCGTACTATAGAGACCTTTTTCACTCTGCACTGAACTGCTGTACTCCATCCTTAACTTTTTCAAAGCGGTTCGAAGTAAGTCTTTGTCCCCTTTGCTAACGTAGGAACGAACGGATAGGCGAGCTGAGGAGCGAGGACGATAGCAAAGGCAATGGCAAGTACCTCCAGGACGAGCAGGATCCTGAGGAACCGAGTCACGGCGGGATCCAGCGGGCAAGAGGGACTCACTGATTCTCAAGACGGAGATCGTCGACCCAACAACCGGGGCGAGACTCGTGCGTTGATCAAAGGCATGACCACGGCCGACGAGGAAATCGATCTGGGCCGAGAGGACGACTTCCCACCCGAGAGATTGAGGATTAACCCAAGTCAGATGGGGCCGAGGAACGAGGGTAGCATGGAGGACGGGAGAACTGCATCGGATACCGAAGAGGAGGAGGAAGTCCAAACTATACACGAGGAACAAAGAAGGGAGAGACAACCTACTGAGCACCAAAGAGATTTAGAACGAGAGGCCGAAAGGCTTAGGCGAGTACACTTGGCAGAGGGAACCCTAATCAAACGTCCCCCGCAACGGTCAACCGCCCCACGGCTCCGGTTGTTCCCCCAAAAGAGTGACCAATCACCCAACGGCTCCGATCGTCCCTCCTATCGCTCCCACTTTGCGAGACCCCCAACCGCACCCCTAACACAACGGGACACCAAATGAACGGTCATTCTAGCCACGAGAGCACCGAGGCGATGTTACTCGCCATACGGCAAGTCGAGAAGACAGGAGGATCGATGAGAGAATTGCAGAGGGAGAAACTTGGCACTAGAATACGAGAACCACCAACTCCGCAACAGGAGGACGGGGGTCGAGGGATCATCAAGCCGAGGCGCCTCCAGCAACCACACTCCACCAAGGGACGCCCCACCCCCTTCGCCAAGCCGAGGACGAGTACCCGACCCTAATCGGTCAAGAGCAGGGTATGGGCCGTCCGAGGATTCTTCGGCCGATGAGGAAGTACCCTACGAAAGTACGGACGCGTCCACCAAACAAAAGATTGAACGGCTTGAACAGATGGTTAAGAAACTGACTGGAGATGGCGAGGATGATAAGTTAGCAGAAGTAATCAACGAAGCCCGAAGACACCGTTTACTGCAGAACCGGATCAAACACCATTTCCACCAAAGTGCACACGCCAATCTTCCCATCTAGGTTCGATGGCACGGCGATGCGAGAACACATCAAGATGTACGGCATGTCCTTACTACGGTGGAAGAATTACGATGTAGTCATGTGTAAGTTCTTCCCTGCCGCCCTTGAGGAGAAGCGAAGAGTTGGTTCTACACCCTACCCGATAAATCCGTTGGGAGCTATGCGGTTTTGGTGGAAACCTTTCTCGAGACGTACATGCATAACAAAGATAGCTCGGCCCGAGAGTCGACAAGTTATTTACCCCGGCACGAAGACTGAGGGAACCGCGTTCCTTAACGGATAGATGGAGGAAGTTATGCACGGATATAGGGAAGGCACCGGTCGACCAACAAATATTCGGCTTCGAGAACTCGCTAAGAAAGTCGGACCCCATCTGGGTGGCGATGTACACAGAGAAGCCCAAGACGCTAAGGGAGATCCGAAGATGCGGGAGCACTATATAGCCTTGGAGGAGATCCGGGAAGGAGCGCAAGACAGGGGGAATACAAGAGGCGAGCACCACGAAGAGGCTACCCCGAGAGAAGCCACGAAACGATCCGAGAAAGGCCCGTGCCCACCCTGGCGCGAAAACAAGAAGGTCCTGGTCGAGAGGGAAAGAAGCCTCGCCACGAGCCAAGATCATACACCCCGCTCAATGCACCCTTGGAAGAAGTGTTCAAGGAAGTGGAAAAAGGAATGATATCCGTTACCCCAAGACTCGGGAATCCAATTCGACGGGACGAGGAACCACCCGGAGTTCTCGTCATTATCATCGCCGTTTCGCGGCCACTCAACCAACGATTGTAGAGAAGTGAAGGACATCGTCCAAAGATCTGATCCGCGATGGGTATCTACGGCATTTCGTCAAAACACCATCGACACCGGCCCAGCCCGAGGTCCCAAGTACATCAAATAAGAATCAATCGCGGCGCTCGGTTCACCCGTAACACCATATCACACTCGGAACACAAGGATACGATTTAGAACCGATCACCTCGAGAATACACAAGAGGGATAGATCGGGCAAAGAAATCTTCAGCGTGGCCAAGACCCTCCCTATGGAGCCGTGGATGATGCAACCGATTACGTTTTCGGCGAAAGATGTCCCATTGAACGGACAAGCGCATGGAGATCCCTTAGTAATAACCCTGATGATTGAAGAATGGGGCGTCCGCAGAATATTAATGGACAAAGTGGTAGCTCGGTCGAGTTTTGTTCTATGACACTTTCAAGAGGATGGAATTGTCCGATGACATCCCGATCCCATCGACTTATCGAATTTACGGCTAACGGGCGGTGACGGATGCCAAAGGGAGAAGTCACTCTCGAGTCTCGGATGGGGAAGGGTTCCTTGACACATTGACCACCTTTGCGTAGTCGATGTCGCTTCACCATATGAGGCGATCTCGGGACGACCTTGGATCGCAGGGATCAAGGGAGTCGCCTCGGCCTACCATCGAAACTAGCGCTTTCCCTCTTATCGTGGAGTAGTAGAAGTACTAGGCGACCCCTGCGGCAAGACAATGTGTGCAAATAGACATCCAACGGAATGAGGAAAGACGGTCGAGGAAACGCCAAGAAAAGAAGAAGTCTAAGGAAATGGAAGCGGAGAGGAATTGGAAAAGGTAATGTCACAAGCCATCGCCACCTACGAAGCGAGGGCGACACGAAGTCTTATAGCAATCACGGGAGCCGCAAACGTCGGCGAGCCAAAGCAAAACTTTTCGGCCCTAGAACCAGCTCGGCAAGTTAATCCGGGCACGTAGAGGAGGAACCGAGATTAGTAAGAATAGGGTCACGCCCCGACGAATGAGCAATCCCAAGAATGATAGCCCTCCCGAAGGAGCACATGGATGTATTTGCACAGCGCAGATGCACGACATGGAAGGCATCGATCCGAGAAGTTTGCTCGCACCATCTAAGGATAGACCCCAAGTTCGGACCGATCGTACGAGAAAATGAGAAGAATTGCACCCGAGCTACAACCAAATGGTAGAGGCGGAGCCGAAGAAACCGTACGCAGCAGAATCATCCGAAAGGCCCAATATCCGCAATGGATATCTAATATGGTGATAGTCCCCAAGAGGAATGGGGGCGTCCGAATTTGCGTCGACTATAGCGATTTGAACAAGGCATGCCCGAAGGACACTTCCCTCTCCCCAAAGATTGACCAACTAGTGGAATCCATTGTCGGGTATCGTGCGATCACGCTTATGGACGGGTACTCGGGGTATAACCAGGTCCCCCTGGCCCCCCGAAGATCAGGAGCAAACATCTTTATCACTCCAAGAGGACTATGTTGTTACACCAAAATGCCATTCGGGGCTGAAAAATGCGGGCGCTACATACCAGAGGCTGGTGGAGGACATGTTTGAGGAAAAAATACACGACACCATTGAAGTATACGTGGACGACATGCTGGTCAAGAGCAAAGTGGCCGAAACCCACGTCGACGACCTTAGAGGCATCTTCCAAACCATGAGAAAGTACAAGATGAGAGCGAATCCGTCCAAGTGCACCTTTTGGGTCACCTCGAGCAAGTTTCTAGGATACATAATCACCGAGAAAGGGATCGAGGCAGATCCGAGATAAAATCGAGCCGTGACAGAAATGCCTTCACATAACAGATTAAGGACGTACAACTACTGAACGAAACCTAGCGGCTTTAGGGCGGTTCACCTCTCGATCGTCGGACAAGTGCAAGGATTTCTTCGGGACGCTAAGGAAGGGAGAGAAGTTTAAATGGACCGAGGGATGTGAGGAAGCATTCCAGAAAATCAAGCAACACCTGGCAAGCCTACCGGTGTTACAAAGACCCGAGCCCGAAGACGTCACGACATTGTACCTCGGGGCAACCAACAAATCACGCTATCGCCGTGTGTTAGTCAAGAGCGAGGGAGTCAAGAAAAGCGGATATTTCATAAGCAAGACCATGAACCCGGCGGAAAAGAACTACACCGAATCGAACAACTCATACTAGCGTTAGTGTTTGCAACACGAAGCTCGAACGTACTTCCAAACTCACAAGATCCGAGTACTCACCAAATCCTCTATAGAGTCGGTACTTGACAATGCGGCCAGTGTCGGGCGGATCTCCAAATGGAGCGCACAAATAAAGCAGTTCGATATCTTTTATGAAATGAGGACGGCGGTGAAAGCGCAGGCGTGGCCGACTTTTGGCGGACTTCCCCCTCAGTGACGAGGACGAAGTAGAAGACATTCTAGAATGGAGGAAGACCAAGAAGATTCACCCGATTTACTCGAGACTGCGGCCCGACACGATGGGAGGTTTTCGTCGACGGGTCATCCAATAAAGATGGGTCGGGTCTAGGACTGGTCTTTACGACACCGAAGGGCAAAAAATGGTCCACTCTTTTAGGCTTGAGTTCAAAGCAACCAACAATGTCACGAGTACGGCGCAATACACGCCCTACGCTTGATTGTGGAGATGGGCATCCAGGAGGTACGATTGACAAGCGACTCCCACTAGTTGTGCGGCAAATCACCGGCAATATGCCATACATGACCCTTTGTCTGCAAAAATATCGAGCTCGCCCAATCCTACATCGGGCAAATACCAAGCATCAAATTCCGACACATCCAGAAAGACAATCGGCACTCGGATGCCCCGGCATATATCGCTTCCATGTTGACCCGACTCAAGCGTTGAGGGTATTCGCGTAATGAGGATCCTAATGCCTTCGCACCCGAGGGCATGGACATCGGCGCACAAGTTGCGGCAACCACTACCGATCAATACCGGACCGATGATTGGAGAAAGCCGATTCATGAATACCTCGAAACAGAAAGTTGCCCAAGGGAAGGCCTGAGATTAATAAGATCAAGAGCAAAGCCGCCAGCGTGCGAACTTAGGGATGGCACCCTATACCGAAAATCATACTCTAGGACCATTGCTAAAATGCCTAAGTAAGGAAGAGGGCGAGATGATCCTTAACGAATTACACTATGGGGCTGCGGAAACCACAGCTCGGGCCGCAGCCTAGCGGCACGAGCTAAAACCATGGGATACTTCTGGCCGTACATGAATGAGGACGCGAAGCATATGGCCACCGTTTGCGACGAGTGCCGAAGTTCGGGAAGAAGATACACGCGCGGCCCAACATTAAACTCCGTCATCGTCCCGGCCCTTTGCTAAATGGGAATCGACATCGTGGGACCGCTACACGTTGGATCGGGACAAAGGAAGTATTTAATTGTGGCCACCGACTATTTCACCAAGTGGGTTGAGGCCGCTCCGCTAAGGCACATACGGGATAAGGATGTTTTCGGTTCATCCGGGAACACATCATATGCCGCTTTGGTCCGGCAGCAATCGTCTCCGACAACGGAAACAATTGCAAGGAAAAAAACATCGACCTACTATTCAACACGTACAACATCCGAAAAAGCAAGTCCACGCCCTATACCCCCAAAGCAACGGACAAAGCCGAGATCACAAACAAGACCATCACCGATAACATGAAGAAGAAACTCGACGGAGAATATGGGGAATGGTGTGAAGAACTCTACAATGTCTTGTGGGCGTACGGGACAACTCGCAGGAGGCAACGGATCACACCCTTCATGCTAACATACGGAATGAGAAGCCATCCTACCTACGGAGGCGATGATACCTACCACCAGGACCGAAGCGTGGAGGCGAAACATCTCGGCGGACCTTATCTTGGCTAAACTTGACGATTTGGAAGAAACGAGAGAAATGGCCCTACAAAAAATGGAAAATTACCAACGAAGAATCCAAATGGGAATACAACAAACGGGTCCGACCAAGAGAATTCCAACCAGGGCAGCTGGTACTAAAGCTCCTACCTAGCTATGAGCGTGACAAGAAGGGCGGTAAACTTGCACCACGGTGGGGAGGACCCTACACGATAGTTGAGAAAGCTGGAGAAGGGGCATACAAGATACTGAAACCGGACGGAAAACCCGAGCCACGGCCGTGGAACGCGACGCGACTAAAGATCTACCATCCGTAAGATCAGGTAAGATATCTTGTCATTTATTTCCGTGAAAAGCCGCGTGGGGTTGGAAATATGACAAGTGCGTCTGAATGGTCGTTTCGAACCCGGGGCGATGGCATTGTGCAAGTGCCGGGGCGACTTACACTAACACGGACTATTCGAACTCGGGGCGACGGCATTGTGCAAGTCGAGAGGTAGTTCATTCGGGCCCGGTGGTTGGAAACCGTGGCCGATTGTCGAGGCATGAGTACTCGACGATCGAGCGGCACAACATTGCTCTCCTCGCAAGTGGCCGAATCACTTGCCCAAGAAGATTAATCGATAACTTCTTGGGGTATCGATCCCATAGAAACTAGGCAAGACCAACTCCCCTTCCACCGAGATCTCGAAAGACGGTGATGAGATGCCTCGGTCGGGACATGGCATCGGGCCCGATGACCCTCCTTGTTGAGTGTGTTCGACGAAACGGCATTTGTGACTAACTTTGTCTATCTATGCAGGCATAAGAAAGAACAAAAACGAGGCTACAACAAGAAAGCCACACACGGGCGACCCAACATAAAAAAGAATAATAACGTCAGTAGTGTAACAACATCAGTAGCAAGAACAGCAAATAAACCGGCGACGCAGCACCCCATAGCAAGTTATGCAAGAAATTAAAAAGATGTTCAAACGAATTACAACCCGAGGAAAAGGGCAAGATAGCGACGCGGCGCTACAAAAAACATAATCACTCTTTGGAGGAAGTAGAACCCGGACAGCCCTCTTGGCGGCGGATCGGCTCGCTTCTTATCAAGCACTGCCTTCACACCGCTTTGACTGCAAGACGAGTTCCTCACCGAACTTCGCTTTCTCGGCAACAAGATCCCGCGCTAGTTGCTCCGACGCCGCTTCAGCAAGTGGCCACTCGATCGAGCGAGATGAGCCTCCTTCCCCTTCGTACGAATATTCTCCTCCTCCAATGATGCCACCTTCTTCCTCGGCTGCCAAGACAACAAGAACTGTCACCACACAACAACAAAGAACAAGATAACAACACGCAAGGCACGACACAAAACACACCACCTTCTAACAAAGGGGCAATTATTCTAACCGACTCCTCGGACTCGGACAAAGCTACACTCGAGGGCCGACACCTTCGAAGAAAGTTCTAGGTATCGTTGTTCATTGAACTCATTAGTGGGGCAATACTTCTTGTGATCACTCCATTCCTCCCTCTGTCGAGAGTGGGCAGCCTGCAAGCCCGACAATTGAGCACGCACCCAATCCAACTCCTCAGAAACCTTTCTAAACTCCTTAAGCTTCTCAAGGGCCTCTTGGCTACGCTTCTCAGTAGCATCCCTCTCCCCCAAGATCCGAAGGCGATCTGCATGCAGATCTCGGACCTGAAGTCTTAGCCGGTCACATTGAACTTCTAAGTTGTCGGCTAGTAATGTTTTCTCGCCGCTATACCCGGAAGTGAGATAAGTCCGCCCTCAAATTATCTATCTCCTCGGGAACATACTCAAACGTCTCATACCGATAAAGTTTGGATTGAAGATCTTCAATATCGGTTTCCCAGACGGTCAATTTTAGCATCCTTATTGACTATTCTCTCGTTGTAAGTTCGAGACATGATCTCGTTCTATGTTAGCTTCCCTCTTCGACAAACGACATCTTGTGGCGGCATCGGCCTCCATAATAGACGATTCTTGGCTAAGCAGGAGTACTAAACTCGGGATATTGGCACTATGAGATCAATCACAACTAGTCATGCGGAAAGAAAAATGCATACCTTGGGTTTTGGCCAACTCCTTCTCCGGCCCTCGAGACCGTTCACGCTCTGTTGCAGCAAGTGACGAAGATTCTCCTCTCGATGGCATCCCGACGTTGAATGGCAGCACTCAATAGCGAGCGGTTGACATCCTAAAAACAATGCCAACATAGTCAGCCCTAAACTAGTACAAAAACGCGACACCGAGCAGCTCAACTCACCAGGAGGTCGAAGGTACTTTTAGGCCCGGCCTCATACAATGCGACGGCATTGACCTTCTCTTCATCGGACAAAGAGGCGAAATCGGGAGAAATGAGCGCCCCAAGCGAGTTACATATAGGGCCCGAGATAGTGAAGGAGGTACTGCGCTGCGGGATTAGGAACCACGGTAGGGGAAAGCCTTCGGCGGTTGGCCATCGACACTCTCCATATCACGGTCAACCAAATCGCCCCACCGCCACCCGATTTTCCCGCCTGACCCAACTCCCCTTATCAGCGAAGATCGTCCTCGTCGTCAAAAAGATCTTCCTCATCATCACCATCGGACACAACATACACAAAGTGCCATCGGCAAGCACAATCCCTTTACCACCCACTTCCCGGGCACATCCTTCTCCTAAGCGTGCACATCCCCCTTAGGTTCTTTACCCCTACCCTTAGGCTTCCCACCTACAAAGGCGGATGAATTATCGACGATTTAAGAGGCGACCTCCCCAGAAATGTGACAAAGGTAGTCGATCATCGGGATCCTCACCATCCTTCGCCGAGGTACCAAAGAACCTTGTCAACCTTCAACTTCTGCGTATCGGCCGACGTCGGATCCATGCAAGGCAACAAATAGGGCACGTACATGTACGTTAAATAAAAACAATGAGTATATTTGTTACCTTCCCCGTATCCTCCTCGGCTCCGCCAATCCTATCCCTCTTCCGATGAACGAAAACCTCGAAGAGTACCTTGGGACCTAGTCCAAAAAACACCACCAAAACAAAATACTACCCGTAAGTCTCCCGATCCGATCAACCAAACTAGAGAAACAGAAATGCACCGCCCGATCAACGTTGACTACCCGAGAAAGGATAAACTTCGGCCGGAGGAGGGAGCCACTCAAAAGAGGGCCGGAAATGGCCGAGCGGAACCTGGTCCCAAGCCGTATCATTGGTATGACGGGCGTGCTTGTTGGAACTCTTCCCTCTGGGGTCCTCATCCAAAAGAAGTCTCCGACTCCCTCGGGAAGGGTCTTATGACGGTGAGGGTGGCGGCTCATCCGGCGAGATCGCGGTTAGTAGTGGTCCCGCTCCGATAATTGTCGGCGAAGCTGGCAGAGTATAGTCACTCGCCTAGGAAGGATCGTAAGTGGACCAAGCGAAGAGGAGAACACTCGCCCCCGCCTGCGCCTCTCCCACTCGGACAAGATGCGGAAAGTATTGCCATTCCACCGAGCCGGAGCGCGACACGGGCGAATCTTGGAGAGAGCCTCGTACCAAAATGGACGACTAGGATCATACGGGGAAACGCAGTCCGAGCTCCCAGGCTGGCCCCCGGTAACAATGGTCGCCTGTTACCAATGGGGAAACCTCGAACATCATCTTTTCTCAAGACACCCTTCACGGCTCGACAAGAGCCTCGACGTCATATCCGTGAAGATCGAACTCGCTCTTTAATCGATGAACATACCGCTCATCCGACGTGATCCTAGGAGCCCTCTTGTCAGCCCTACAAGAAAACGAAGATGAGTTATCAGGAAAGATAGAATCAAGAGCGCGGTAATCATACTTGGAAGGACTCTCTATGACGAACAAGGAATCAAGCGATACGCCGTCGTCATCGGAAAACACATAACTCACACACCTTCTTTCCGTCATTTGAGGAGTTGAAGAGGCCATGTAACCGATAAGAAAACGGCAGGAGAAGCAAAAGCACGACCGAACCGGAGATTACAGCCCGGCGACGGAAACGGAGAAGACGACGGATAACGGAGGAAGGAAGGAAGAAGTTTGTTAAGGAATTAGCCGGAGGAAAGATGAAGACACAAAGGAGATGGAGACGCAGAGAAGATGGAAAAAAGGGGATGAAGTTGCAGAGGAAGAAATAAGAGGGAGCAATTAAAGAGACTGAAGACAAGAAAGTGGAGGAGCTCAATCGAATTGATATGTCATACTTGGGCCGTATTTTGTGCCGTGGGAAACCGAAGCTCACAAGCATTGAGTTCGATGGGTATTCTCCAATGGCGAAGAGATGTATGTGTGTAGGTGTAAATAATCCACAGGGGACAGGTGGAACGATCCTAAGCCATGGCGTGCACGGAGCAAGCATGCATCTAGAGTACCGGATCGCCTCTCGAATCTGGGCGTGAGGAAAGAGGAGCCAAAGTCGAAGAAAAAGGGAAAAAGTTGTGATGCGATGGACATCGGGCACCTGGAGCCATAAATGCGCTGACAAAGTTGGTGAAGAGATAAGAAGGACTCGGTCAGGGAAGGCTCGGCCAAGGATCCCAAGGGCGACATCGGTTATTCCCATCGAACGGGCGACATCGAGTGACGAGTTGGCGAAGCAGCATCATTCGGCTCGAGCGTAGCGGCCAACAAATAAGAACAATCGGGCTGGGGCATCGACCGATCGCTCGGGAGGAACATCGAGGAAGCTACACCAAGCCTAACACCGAGCACCGGATGTATCATCACTTGTAACTATAAATAGAGACCATGTAGAGAGAAAGGACTTAAGCAAGAAGTGAGGAAAGAGAGCGTACTAAAGCATTGAGAGAGATAAATCCGCCTTGTAATCTTGAGTCGAGTAATAAGATCTTCTTTTACACCCCGTGGACGTAGGTAATCATGCCGAACCACGTATATCTTGTGTTCTATTACTTTTCTCGTTCGTTTTGCTTCCTTGTGTATGTGTTTAGTTACCTTTGGATGTAGTGGTAGGATTTTCCACTCCTACATATGTGTTTGGAGAATGGCAGTGATAGTCGTGATGGCTAGGTGGAGTCTAGGTTCGATAAGTTCAGAGTATAGAGATTTTGTGTTGTAGCGATATTGATTTGAATCGAGTGGAGATGGTGTTGTTCCGCATCTTCTTTGGGTGTTAATAGAGATGGATGTTGATGACGCAACATAAGATGGTTTATCTGCTCTTGCCGGTGGAGGAGAGTGGCTGAACGGACGATGTTCATGGTAGCAAAGTGCCGGTGGTGGTTGCTTGGTAATAAGTTGATGGGTATTGTGTGATGGTCTGGCTGTATGGGTGATTGAAGGAACCGAGCTGTGGTTAATGGAAATGATTAGAAATGTGGCATCGGTGGAGTTTATTTTCTCAAGTCGGTGTTGATAATGATCTACGATGATGATGGGGAGAATAATGAGTTAAGGAAGAAAACAACTGCCGCCATTAGCGCCCATGGTGATGAAGATTGATGGGAGTTGTTCAACCGAATCGCTCCAGTGAAGCGGTGTGTTGGCTGTATTTACATTGGTTCGGTGAAGCGAGTATGCTACGCTGTAAGAAGGATGAGCTTTGAGCCGTAAGAATAAGACAGGGGAGTGAAGTAGAGTTTTGTGATTAGCCGAGCTCGTTCCATTTAGAATTGTGATTGGCCGAGGTGAAAAGAAATGGTTAAGATTTTGGTTGAGACTCCGGCAACAAAGGGAAGTTAAAGCCTGTGTGTTTAGGGAATTGGCTGAGAGAAGAACAAGGAAATGGTATTGGCTAAGCTGTTCGTGTGGGGATCAACTGGCAGCAAAGTGGGGTTTTGCGGTTGAGTTAACTCGATTTAAGTGAGAAGTAAAGATGTTCATTACCGCATCAACAACAACTACTGGACTCGCGAAGGTGGGTGACGAAATTAGATGACCAGATTGAATATGGATAGGGGTGATGTTCGACTGGAGTTGAGTAGGCCGAGACGGAAAGATCGGTGTTGTTCCGTTGTGGTCACCGGTTAGGAGTTGGACGGACGAATACATGCGATGGACGGACGTTGGCAATGGCCTGGATTTGGAAATAAACTTGGTGCTGGACTGGGCCTTAGGAAGAGTATGTTTGGTCTCATTTGAAACCCTTGCAACAACAACATATACGACGAGAAGAACGCAAAAAAGGAAGTGGACACCGACGAGCCGCAGCTCTGAGTGGAGAGCGGAGAACAAAGGGAGGCGCGGTTACGGTTTGAAGTTTCGTCGTTTCGATTCCGATTTGATTTGTTTGTGATTTTCTTAATATGTTTATGGCTTTTGAGAAAGCCATGTATTGCTAGATTATTGTAACTAGGGTTTATGGATTGAAACCACTTGGGGTATTAGGCTACTTTGATTTGGTTATATAGCAATAGACAGTTATGATTTGAATAAATTAATTCTTGAATATTGTTTATTGATTGATTGAAAATTAGTTGTTGCTTCTCCGGTTTTAAAAACCTATGTGCTTAATGAATTAGTTTTACAAATATGTGTGTCTGATTATTTGATGATCCATGCTTTGTTAAAAACTTTGATGGGTTATGCTTAGATAAGCCATATAGAATTTGTGAACCTATATTTAGTTTCGCATAACTTTCTCGCTGATGCAATTTGATGGTTCATGCTAGGATTTAGTCTTTTGATGTGCCATGATTAGGGTATACCAGTGACATTTGCGACTCTAATACATATAATAGGTGATGTCAATAGAACGAACGATAAACACATATTCATAATTATGTTTCATTTCAGTATTTGCAAGGAAATAGTGGTGGATACCAATAAAACCCTGGTTACCGATTCTTCTATTGAATTTATTTTATTAGTTTAATTTTATTATTTCGTGTTTCAATTCTAAAAATACAAAAAAAATATTTCCTAGTTATTTTATTTAGAGATATTGATTACAGTATTTCCACCGCTCCCTATGGGAACGACCCGTACTTGCCTCTGTCTACTAGTTAGACACCATGCGATTGCGGTTATCACATATAGGCATCTCCGGATCCTATCAATTTTTGGCGCCGCTGCCGGGGAGCGGCTAAGGAATATTGTAATTAGTATTTTTGATTTGTCAATAGTTAGGTTTTTATTTTTGTATAATATTTTTATTTTAGCATTTCTTTTTCCTTTTGACTTGTTTTGTTTTTTTAGAATTTTGTTTCATGTACCTTTTTGAGGATGATGACTCTTTTTCAGGAGACGTCACCTAAGATGACACTGGCGGAATATAAGCGTAGAAAGTCAAATTATCAGGAAACCTCATATGAGATGACGCTTGCTGAATATAAGTGTGTAGGCAACGGTATGGAGTTTCTGCCCACATGAGGTAAGTGAAGAATACCCTCTAACTATATATGAGAAGTATTACAAACACACACCACCTAGTTTGGAACAAAGATTGAGAGTTCGGAATGCCAAAGATTATTTGTCAAGATGATCACCTTGTAGTGACTCTCTTTTCGAGCATGAACATATACATGACCCCGTGGATGATTGCGTAAATGATTTTCCTAATTCCATAGATGAATCTATCTCGCAAGATCATTCACCCGACTTAGAGGTTGTTTCTAAACCCTTAGACTTCCAAAAGTTACCTAATTTAGGGTTAGAATTGTGTGCTTCTCAAATTTTATTGGATCACTTTGTATCCAAATACCCAGAGGACTTACTTGTTCCTAATACCGTGCATGAACCAATTGATATTTCTCCAGTCTCAATAGAATCCCCATATTTTGTTCTTTATGCACTTCCTTGTGTAGTAAAAACCAGGTTTGGGAGTAACTTTTGCTTTCTGATAGTTTCAGTGTCTCCGCATTGTCATGACATAAGTGTGAAGCTGTCGTTTGTAAATATTGTATTTTGGGTTGATCCCCAAGTTTTCAGGTTGTTAATTTATGGGGATCCTTCATGTACATTCCAGTAGGTATTTCTATTTTATTTTTATTTGTTTATTTTCCCTTTTTATGAATTTCCCATCTTAATTTTTACGTTGGATGGCTCAATTACATTGAGGACAATGTAATGTTTAAGTGTGGGAGTGGTTAACTTTTTACTTTACTTTTTCAGAATTTTCTTGCAAATCATGATCAAATGTTGAGCGGATCTATTGTAGGTTTGTAGGTATTTTATGACCAAATTGTTGAGCGGGTCTAAAAAAAAATTTGCATTTTATGACCAGCTGTGTAGCGGGTCTAACTCCTCTTATGATATGATCAGCTGTTTAGTGGTTCTTTCTGTCTAGCTGTTTAGCAGACATTTCTAAACCACTGTTTAGTGGTTCGTCTCGATGTTTAGCAGACTTCTATAAACCACTGTTTAGTGGTTCCGTCTTGCTGTTTAGCGGACATCACTCTTTATCAAGCTGTTTAGCGGATATATTCTTTGTTTTGCTCGAGGACTAGCAAAATATAAGTGTGGGGGTGTTGATAAGCACGTAGGTGCTACGTATTATACCCATATTTATATTCGTTAGGACTCGATACTTTGGCTAACAACATTATTTTAGTTTTTTGTAGAAAGTACAAGCGAGAACCGATCACCGGTATAATAAACGGCTAAAGTAGGAGCCGAATTGGCATTTTGCAACAAAGATACCAAATGTTTGCGGTTCACGGCACAAGGGAGTCTATAGCTTAAATTGGTTGCCACTTCATCTTACATGTTAGCACCATTTAATGAAATCAAGGCCAGAAAGAATACAAGAAACAAAGGTTGTCTTTGTTGCATGCATGCAAATGAGAGAAAGAAGTGAGAAGTGGTCTTTGTTGAGTCAAATTGTTGGTGGAGATTTTGTGGCCGAGATGGAGAATGAACTGACAAGACGGAGATGGTCGGGGAGTCGAATGGGCTTGATGGATGATTGCGGGTAATGTTTTCGGTGGTGCTATACGTGTTTAAATGGCCATTGAGAAGAAAGGAAAGCTTGGTCCTAACATTGACAAGATCTCTCGCAATCGGTTCAAGGAATTGAATTGCGTGCGGCTGGAAATGAAATCAAACAGGTAGAAGAACTGGTGCCGTAGCCCCGGTGAGTTGTGGGGTTTCTCGCATGGTTTGTTATTGTCGACTTTGGACGAGTTGTTACTTTGTCGTCGGAGGAAGGTGATGTGGCTGGAAATGTTGACTGAACTGCAAGAGAAAGGCTTGATTAATGGAGCTGAGGTTAGATAGTCCGGGAATAGAATTTGGTGTTAGGCCGAATCTCTCGTAGTTGGTTGTGGACTGTGAAGATCGGGGAAAAAGAGGTGAAGAAAGCACGATGGCCGAGAATGGTGGCTATGGCCAGTGAGCAGAGTTGGAAAGAGATAACTCAAGCTTCCATGGATTAATATTGCGGGGAAGATAGCGGCGTCCTACAATAGCGCATCAGCACGTTGGGTTCCTATGGGGTCCGAAATTGGTTAGGCGAAACTATTGGTTTGCTTCTTCGAGAAGTGGAGCTCGAATTCGATCGAGAGTATTGGCGGATGTTGTTGCCGATCGTGGATGGAGATGGATTGGCCGAGGTATGGGCAGGTGACAGTGAGGAATGGGGACGAGTTTAAGCTTGAATCTGTTTGTCTATGCTACGAAGTACTAGTGCTTCCTTGACGATGTTACGACAACGAGACAATGGAGAGTTGTGGGGTTCAGCCGAGCTGTTTTTAGGTGAACAAAGGGAGAAATTAAGGAGACCAAGACAAGAAAGTGGAGGAGCTCAATCGAATTGATATGTCATACTTGGGCTGTATTTTGTGCCGTGAAACCGAAGCTCACATCATTGAGTTCGATGGGTATTCTCCAATGGCGAAGAGATGTATGTGTTTGGAGAATGGCAGTGATAGTCGTGATGGCTAGGTGGAGTCTAGGTTCGATAAGTTCAGAGTATAGAGATTTGGTGCTGTAGCGAGATTGATTTGAATTGAGTGGAGATGGTGTTGTTCTGCATCGGGGGTGTTAATAGAGATGGATGTTGATGACGCAATGAGAAGATGGTTTATCTCGCTCTTGCCGGTGGAGGAGAGTGGCCGAACGGATGATGTTCATGGTAGCAAAGTGCGTAGTAGTTCCTCGGTAATAAGTTGATGGGTATTGTGTGATGGCTGTTGTATGGGTGATTGAAGGAACTAAGCCGTGGTTAATGGAAATGATTAGAAATGCGGCATCGGTGGAGTTTATTTTCTCAAGTCGGTGTTGATAATGATCTACAGATGATGGCGGATAATAATAATGGGTTAAGGAAGAAAACAACTGCCGCCATTAGCAGCCCATGGTGATGAAGATTGATGGGAGTTGTTCAACCGGAATCGCTCCAGTGAAAGTGTGTTGGCTGTATTTACATTGGTTCAAATGAAGCGAGTATGCTACGCTGGTAAGTAGGATGAGCTTTGAGCCGTAAGAATAAGACGAGGAGCGAAGTGAGTTTTGTGATTAGCCGAGCTCGTTCCATTTAGAATTGTGATTGGCCGAGGTGAAAAGAAATGGTTAAGATTTTGGTTGAGACTCCGGCAACAAAGGGAAGTTAAAGCCTGTGTGTTTAGGGAATTGGCCGAGAGAAGAACAAGGAAATGGTATTGGCTAAAAGTTTGTTCGTGTGGGGATCAACCGGCGGCAAAGTGGGGTTTTGCGGTTGGAGTTGACTCGATTTAAGTGAGAAGTAAAGATAATGATGTTCATTACGCATCAACAACAACTACTGGACTCGCGAAGGTGGGTGACGAAATTAGATGACCAGTTGAATATGGATAGGGGTGATGTTCGATTTGAGTTGAGTAGGCCGAGACGGAAAGACGGGTGTTGTGCCGTTGTGGTCAATATGGTTAGGAGTTGGACCCAGACGAATACAGGCAGTTGACGGACGTTGGCAATGGCCTGGATTTGGAAATAAACCCGGGTGCTGGACTAGGCCTTAGGAAGAGTATGTTTGGTCTCATTTGAAACCCTTGCAACACCAACATATACGACGAGAAGAACAGAAAGAGGAAGTGGACACCGTGACAGAGCCGCAGCTACAAAGTGGAGCGAAGAACAAAGGGGGCGTGGCTACGGTTTGAATTTTTGTCGTTTCGATTCCGATTTAATTTGTTTGTGATTTTCTTAATATGTTTATGGCTTTTGAGAAAGCCATGTCTTGCTAGATTATTGTAACTAGGGTTTATGGATTGAAACCACTTGGGGTATTAGGCTACTTTGATTTGGTTATATAGCAATCGACAATTATGATTTGAATAAATTAATTCTTGAATATTGTTTATTGATTGATTGAAAATTAGTTGTTGCTTCTCCGGTTTTAAAAACCTATGTGCTTAATGAATTAGTTTTACAAATATGTGTGTCTGATTATTTGATGATCCATGCTTTGTTAAAAACTTTGATGGGTTATGCTTAGAAAAGCCATATAGAATTTGTGAACCTATATTTAGTTTCGCATAACTTTCTCGCTGATGCAATTTGATGGTTCATGCTAGGATTTAGTCTTTTGATGTGCCATGCTTAGGGTATACCAGTGATATTTGCGACTCTAATACATATAATAGGTGATGTCAATAGAACAAACGATAAACACATATTCATAATTATGTTTCATTTCAGTATTTGCAAGGAAATAGTGGTGGATACCAATAAAACCCTGGTTACCGATTCTTCTATTGAATTCATTTTATTAGTTTAATTTTATTATTTCGTGTTTCAATTCTAAAAATACAAAAATATATTTCCTAGTTATTTTATTTAGAGATATTGATTACAGTATTTTCACCGCTCCCTGTGGGAACGACCCGTACTTGCCTCTGTCTACTAGTTAGACACTGTGCGATTGCGGTTATCACATATAGGCATCTCCGGATCCTATAAAAGGTCTACACGAAGCTCAACACAACTTTATCCCATATCCTGAACAAGGAAGGAGCGAAGCCAGACTTTCCATACCCTAACACTAAGGGAAAGCAGCCAGATAAAACGAAGGAGTCTAAGCAATACTGTGCATACACCAGTACTACGGGTATACAACTTACGCATGTTACCACATAAGGAACACAATTCAGCGACTCATAGATGATGGCAAACTCAAGGAGTATGTCCAGCTACCACCTACCAAAGACTGATGATACTTCAAAGAAGAGGGTGGAGCTATCAAAAGATGGCAAGTATATCAACATGATCACATTCTCGTACGGAGCTCAGGAGGAGCTACCCGAAGGTATCCTCGAACTTTCTCGGAACAGAAAGAAGATAGAAACACACGAAGTGTTTAAACTAAGGCATGTTGCCCACGTCCAAAAGGCATCCTTTTGGACTGAAGAACGCCGGGGAAACATACCAACGATTGCTCAGAAGTAGATAAAATCTTCAAACAATGGATATGCAAAATATTGGAGGTCTACGTAGACGACATGCTTGTCAAAAGCAAGAAAGCAAAAGATCATCTGTCAGACCTAAGGGAGATATTTGAATCCATGATACGATACCACATGAAGGTCAATCCGGAGAAATGTACGTTCGGAGTATCCTTAGGAAAATTCTTAGGGCACTTGGTAACCAAGTGAGGAATAGAAGTAGACCCCGAAAAAGTCAGAGCAATAATGGAGATGCCATCACCAAAGACGCTGAAAGAAGTTTAAAAGCTAAACGGAATCCTAGCTTCAATGGGAAGATTCATAGCAAGATCATTACATAAATGCAAAGCATTTTTCGATACACTCAAGAAAGGAAGTTGGTTCATGTGGACCTCAGAATGCGAACAAGCCTTCTAGAAGATCAAGGAGTACTTAACCTCCGTACCCATCTTGAAAAATCCGGATCCAGGTGAGGTACTCACTCTCTACCTAGCAGCAACTAACTATGTAAGTACAGTATTGGTACGAATGCGAGGGAAAGAAGAAAATCTCATCTACTACATCAACAAGGCACTTAATTCAGCGGAACGTAACTACACTAAGATGAGCAACTCATATATGCCTTAATAGTGGCAAGACAGAAGCTGGGGATCTATCTTGACGCACATACTATCCGATTCTTAACAAAGGCCCAGATGGGTCAAATCCTCGGCAAAGACGGAGAAGATAGAAAAGAGTAGCAAAATAGAATGCATTGATCAAGCGGTTCCGGATAATTTTCGAAACAAGGAAAGCCGAGAAATCGTAGATACTAGCAGACTTCTTAGCGAGCATACCCATCAACGACGGCGAAATAATCGATATCTCGGGAATGGAAGAAGACAAGGAGGATCCCGAACATCTTTGGAACCTCGAATATATTCGTAGATGGATCTTCCAACGAGAAGGCGCGGGCATAGGAGTGGTAATAACAACACCCACAGGAGATCGATTAATCTATGGCTAGAGTTCGATCAATACACTAACAACATTACGGAATACGAGGAATATATGAACCTTCGATAGAAGGACCAGTCTTAGGAACGGAGGAGACATCGACTGTCCGAACTCGGGCCATGAGAGAGCTAAATGATAAGAAAAGGAATCAGACGAAGATCAGCCCACGATGGAAGACGACAAAGGGAACGAACCAGAGGATGATTGGAGAATCCCAATTCACCAGATACCTTGACGAAGGTACCTTGCCCAGGACATAAAAGAAGAAAGGAAGATCACATCTAAGGCATCCACATATGAGCTCCCGTGATGGGATATTGTATAAAAGGTCATTTCTTGGACCTTTAATGCGATGTCTCTCAAGAACCGAAGGTAAAAATATACTTAACGACATACATAGTGGAGAAGCCGGCAACCACAAATGGAAGAAGGTCACTAGCCGTCATGGCCAAAATGTAAGGATACGATGTCCTTTCAATAGCGAAGATTCTAAGAACATGGAAAAGCGTTGTGAAAAGTGCCAACGCTTCACCATGAAGATTAAGGCCTCAAAGAATGGAGCTTAATTCGGTTATCAGCCCTTGGCCATTTTTCAAATGGGGGTTGATATAGTCGGACCCTTGGTAGAGGGAACACCGAAACAAAATACTTGATCGTGGCTACAAACTACTTTACAAAGTGGGTAGACGCTAGACCTTTGGCAAGAATTAGAGACGCGTGATGTCTTTAAATTCTTGTTTGAACAAATCATATGCGAGGTTCGGGGGATACCATTGAGCACCTTTGCTCGGTAGAACTCATGCCGTTGCTATCTCAAGCTTGTTCGTCAATGTTAGTGATCAAAATTATAAGTCATTTCTAGTCTATAGATGTCTTGGACTAAGATAGATTGTGTAGTTGAGCATTATACTTCACGTCGTTCATCATTGAAGACGAAGAGCTACTAAGGAGAGCTTGTGGAACTTCATCAACAAAAAGGTATGTGGAGATTGAAACTTATCTATCACTTGGAAATTCTATTTCTACTCTATCTCCTATATTGAGACATAAGTCGGTTACGGTATAGTTTTCTATTATACACATTTATGATTTCGAAATGAGTTTAACTCGTTTACATATTTCTCGGAATATGTGTTGGCAAGCTTTCTCTTCGACCAAGTTCATCTTATATTCTTGACGAAAGTCAAAAGATGATCGTGTGAAAATTTCCGAGTAACATCTTATATAATAAGGAATGCATTCTTTGTAAACCCCGGGATATAATGTTCATGAATTGATTCGAGTGAATCAAACCGATTTTGCTTCAATTGTGTTCTTGTATACTTCTATGAGAATATAACAATTGAACAACCCTTTAACTAGTTTCATTTGATTCATTTGAACTAGTTATGGTTAAGATGAATAAGTTTGATATGAGAGTGTTCATATGGCTAACCTTGGTTAACTATTGTTGAGCCAACATGGTGTACACGTTTAGGTACGGATACATAAACCTAAATGAAGGTACATTTCATTTGTGTGTAACAAGATAAGGTCGATCGACGGTTAAAAGATATTAGCTTGAAACTAATCGGGTTTTCATCTAACTATGAATATTGAATGGTTTGTTACCAAGGTAACTTAGATTGCAAACCCCGATTTGAAAACTATATAAAGGAGAACTCTAGCAACTAGGAAACCTAATCCCCATCACTCATGTGTGATACTAGTTGCATAAGCTAGATTCGATTATCCTTTAACCTTAGGTTTTTCACGAAACCCTATGGTTAACGACTTAAAGACTTCATTGGGATTGTGAAGCCGAGATCCAACTTTTTCTCCGTAGTTGCGTGATCTTATCTTGCATCTTCTATCGTGTTTGAGTACGATCTTCTTTAAGGTTGGCTCGAGACTTATTCTCTCGGTAGGGAAGATAAAAAGTAATCACAAACATTTTCGTCTCATTGTTTGTGATTCCACAATATCTTGTTTCGCTACCATACGATTAAGATTTTTGTGAGGTGATTGATAATACTAGGCCGTTCTTCGGGAATATAAGTCTGGTTTATTAATTGGTTCATGTTCACCTTGATTTATCAAAATACGGAACAAAACTCGTAGGTATTTCTATGGGAGACATTTCGATTTATCTATTCTTATAGACTTTTCTGGTGGTGAGACAAATTTGTTTATCAAGTCTTCGACTTTGAATCATAGCAACTCTTAGTTGTAGGTGAGATCAGCTAAGAGAATCAAGTGCATAGTATCCCTTGGGATCGTAGACGTAAGGAGCACAACCGCACCTTGAATCATGTGAAATTGATTAGGGTTCAACTACAATCCAACAATTTCATTGGTAGCAAAAGGCTAGTATTTGTAGCGACTTAATGCATTGTGGTGTTCAAATCGGGACTAGGTCCCGGGTTTTTCAGCATTTGCGGTTTCATCGTTAACAAAACTTTCCGATATCCGTGTTATTTCTTTTCCGCATTATATTTTGTTATATAATTGAAATATCACAGTGGTGCGTTGAATCGATCAATTGGGAAATCCAACCTTTGGTTGTTGATTGAAATTGATTGATCCTTGAACATTGGTCTTTGGTACCATTCAAGTTATTTCTCTTATATTCAATCGGGCTCGCAAATTCCTATTTGCTGATTGCAGATTGAATTGAGAGTTAGAGATACAAAACTCTTTGATATTCTTTTCTCTAGATTGAGTCTAACTTGTCTAGTTGATTCTCTTGAAAGTGTATTGAGTTTATCTATTCGATTGCCAAACGAAATATTGGGTGTAGTTGTTAGACCCCGCTTTTTCGAATACCAAAGAACCATAGTTTCGATAGACGCATTTATGTGTCTACTTTGTCTTAATTTTCTATATAATTAGTGCTTATTTTTAAACTTATTTTACTATTTTTTGTATTTGTAGGTGTTTTTGGAAAATATAGCTCAATGGACTAAAATGTGGAATTCCGCAAGTAAAATGGAGGAAATGAAGTGATTTATAATTCAATGGGCTATGCCCAAAAGGAAGAAGATGGAGAATTATTTCATTTGTCCAATTATTTGGATATGAGAGTGTGGAAAATGTGGAGCCCACTATGTCAACATCATTTAAAAGATATATGAAGAAAATAAAAGTGTTAAGTAAGAAATCTACATGGAGTAATTGATGGGAATTAAATATAGGGGGGGATATGAATTACTTCCCCCAACCCATGATTTCGGCTAAGGGGTGACCATTGGTTATGAAAATACTAAAATACCCTTCCCACAAAATAAAAATCAAAAACTTAAAATCAAAAAACAAAATCATATCCCCCATTTCCAGCTCCACCCCTAAATAAGATTAATAAGAAGTGGAGCTTTGAAACCCAAATATTTCCCATTCCCTTTCAAATTCTAAACTCTCCCCACTCTATATCAAATTCTCTTCTCTTCACTTTGGAAACCAATTTTTTTTTTATTCGGAAGTGATGAAGATCATGCTTGAAAGTGATGATGACCATGCCGGAATTGATGAAGACCATGTCGGTACCATGTTCAGGCATATGGTCTCATCGATTGGCAGTGGTCTTCATCACTTCCGTTTTGAATTTTTTCTGGTATTAATCAGTCCACTGCCGGCATGGTCAGTTGATATGAAGACCATGCTGGAAAACAATACCGGCATGGTCTTCATATCAACTGACCATGCCGGCAGTGGACTGATTAATACCAGAAAAAATTCAAAACGGAAGTGATGAAGACCATGCCGGAATTGATGAAGACCATATGCTTGGAACATGATACCGGCATGCTCGAGAATTTCCTATCAATGCCTGGGTAGTCAAGTGAAAAAAATCAACATTCTGGATACTTTTCATCTTGTTCCGGCATAGACATTTAAGCAAAATACTATGCTTGGAACATGTACCTAAGCATGCTCGAAAACTAGATTACCATGCTGATACTGCTCAAAACCGTAAAAAATCAACATTCTGAAGATCAAAACCATTTATGAACATTTCCAACAATTTATGAACATTTCCAACAATTGCCCGCATGGGTTTTTGGTTGAATACCATGCCGGCACCAAGCTTTTTCAGCTGCAACAATGGTGGATTCAAAGAAAAAAATCAAATTTTCAACCTCTTATTAGCGGTAATTCTCTCATCACAATCATCTTCCATTTTAAAAAAAAATTCCACTCAATTGTGAGTTGTTATCATTAATCGAAGATTGAAGATATGATTGTTGTTGTAATTGAGCTAAAGATTCAAGTACATGCAAGTCTCTCATCACAATCATCTTCCATTTTCAAAAAAAAAAAAATTCTACTCAAATTTTTTTTCCCTCATTCTACTCTCAACTAACCCACACAAATTCAAATAAACATAAATACACAAATTATATCCCCCAAATCATTAATATTTTACTAATCGAGATTAATTACTAATTATGATTAGGGATGGTTAGATTAGGAATTAATAATTTAATTATATAAGGGGTAACCTAACTAGGATATTTGGATCCCTATTTTGTCATTTAGCTATATCCCCCAATTAGTTTCCATATCCCCCAATTACGCGTTCTAAATATATAAAGAGTATGGAAATAATATTATTCTTTATGGTTGGAGTTAATAAAGAATAAATAATTCTCAAATAAGGAAAATTGTAAATGCATGAGAATTATATTATTTGACGCGTGGCACATTCTTATTGGAGGATTTTCATTGTCTTGACATGTGGCGTATTCTCATTCGGTGATGATGTGGTAGTGGTGAATAGAAAAGGAAAGTGGATTCCTTTGAAAGCTATAAATACGTTGTGGATACAAGAAAAAGGGGGTCCGGAGTCCGAGCGAAAGAGTAGAGTTTTTATTTCATTGTTTTTATTTCTCTTTGTAATAATGGAGTAATTCTCCGCTAGGGTGGAGGAAGAAACTATTTTTGATGGGTAATATTTAATGTTTTATTTCTTAGACAATAATTACTCAATTATTTGTGCTATTCATGACTAATAATTCTCTTCTATAAATGCTTCATTTTAATTGTTTTGGGTAGTTTCTACCGATGTTTTATCGCGAAGGAGGTTATATTTTTGTGTAACGACGAGAGTTGCATAATTAATTTTAAACGTTTCATCTTCCAAAACCCGAGATTGGGTTCGATACTGGTTTTGAGTATTTTATGAGTAATTGTTAATTTTACAAGCGTCGAAGTAGTGGAATCCAAAACCCTAGATTCATCTCTCATTGGTAACAGATATCAAATTTTATTAGTTTTTCTTTTATTTGTCTTAAACCAAACCTTCAAAATAGTCCGAGTATCGAATCCTTTCTTACCACTTGTAAAATCGCATCATTATTGCATGAAAGGACACATGGGACCACCCAATCCGTGCATGCAAAAGTGGCTGCTTATGGAAGGTTTTTCTTCCAATCCTACCAAACGGTAGAATATGAAAGAAAGGGGGAGAACTGTGAATACCAATATTCTCAGTGGAGCACGTGTCACGGTTTTAGTGGTCGTATATAAGATAACCGTATAGCCCCACGATACACAGAGTCTCGAGGAGTAGCAAATCCATTCCCGATCTACTTTACCCATCTCTGAGAAGCATACCTCGACGGCTTAGATGGTAAAGTAAACCCTAGTCTAGGGAGGTGTCACCGGTGAAGGGTCGAGGTAGTCTGACATATCTAATCGACATTTAATACCGCGAGCCTTATATACACGTTTGGTCAAAGCGCGTGGAGTAAAAGTGAGTTGGCACTGTCTCGACTCGCGAAGGAATGCGATTTAACGAAGGTACAACCTATATTAAGGTTGGGGAGTTCACGAGGAACGTGGAGTCACCGAGGTGGCAAATCTCAACTAGAGAAAGTGTGCGGCCAACGAAGGTACCATTTGTACGGAAGACACATCAGGATACGATGAACCCAAAGATAGCGAAGATGTTGCTGGAGCAGAAGGGGCTATAAATACCAAACTCCACTAACAAATAAGGGCATTCGAACCCGAAGGAGAGAAGATCTAGTCTTAAGCTTATACCTCTGTAATGTTTGGAACTTAAGTATTTACTATAACTTGAGTTCTCTCTATTACTTTGGAAAGCATTTAAGATCTTTGTAACCTTCACTACTTAATAAAAACAAACACTCATTACCTCGTGGACGTAGACGAAAGTCGAACCACGTAATCTCTTGTGTCTCTTGATAACTTAGTAGCATTTACATTACCTCGTATTGTTCGTTATTATTGTCTTTATCTTGAGTACCTTTTATTACTTAACCACGTCGACTCAACTGAGATATATCTACTACTTAGTATCGGATTCTCTGAGCTGTTTACATTATGTAGACTATGGCAAGATATTAGTCATAAGAAGGTATGTCATCTTTATAGTGGATCCATCCGAGTTTATCAAACTCTGCTTTAAGAACCATATCAGGAGAAAAATAATACTCAAGCAAATCTCTATTTCGATCCCCATTAGTCGAGATTAACTCAGCAATCTTAGTATGGGTTTTAACTTCAATAACTGCATGGTGAATAAGAAAATCTATGTCAGGTGATAGACGCATTTATGTGTCTATTTTGATCTCAATTAACTATTTTGTTAGTACTCGATTTTGTGCTTATTTGGGTATTTTATGTCTTTGTAGGTGTTTTTGGAGAAATACACTTGTGCGGAGAAATTCGGCTCGAAAAGTTAATAAAGGCACCTGGACGACACATACTATTCGGACTCTCAATTTGGATAAGGGGTACTTCAATTGATAAGGAGCAGCTACTGCTATTTGCACCCTAGATTTGCTTGTTACGCCCCATGGCTATGGGCAGCCAACAAAAGGATAATGGGACACCATTGTCTCCCTCGTTTGAAACAAGTTTTGGCGGGAAGTTCGGTTTAGCAGTGAAGATTTACGAATTACTCAATCACCCTATTTTGGTGGAGTTTGTCTTTAATTTGACTTGGTATTGATCCTATGAATCAAAACAGGATTGGTAAGTTGGATAATCTCGATAAAAAAGGAACGGTTTCCATATTTACTCGATAATTCAGGGAGAAGAGTTTCACGGGTGTAATGGTTGTATATTTGGCAATTACGTGGGGATTGGGAGTAGAATTTCACGTGAATGGCTTGTGTTCATCCTGTTGCGACAAGACAGGAGTGGTAACGATTTCGAATTGTAAGAAAAAGGAGGTTTCGTTAAAACATGAAAGCTATATAATCTCAGGTTTCCTTTTATATTCTCTGTCTCATGAATGGAAGTTACGTGGGTTTTAAAGAGAATATCTCTCGGAAGACTTAGATGATTAATGAGAGTAGTTGGATTAATTCAGGAGAGGCGTGAAGCAGAGAAACAAGATAGGAAGGACCGAGACTTGAGGGGAAGGAATGGAGAGATATACTCGGATTTAATCGAGTTATACAGACGCGGTGTTGGATATATAAAGGGTTGGGGAGTCTCACAGGGAGATATCGAGTAATCGGGAGTTGTTACGTTCACTTTGGGGAGGTTTAGGAGCACTACAGAGAGAAAACAATTAAGTTGCAGAGACACAGGCGAGAGGTAGAAGAAGAACCAGAGAACATCAGAAGAAGAAGGTCGCAAAATCCGTGACCTATTCTTTCAAATTCAAAACCTTTGTAACAATTTTTCCAACAATTATTCAAATTTCGTAACAGCTCTGTTAAGGCATCTCTGTAACAACGAGTTTTGTAACAATTATATCTGTTACAAACTCAACTGCTTTAGATCTTTTTCATCCTTTTAATCAACTTTTGGGCTATAAACATGTATTTTGAGCAAGTGATTAATATGAGGAGCTAAACCCCTTAGCCGAGGCGACGGAGGAAGCCATTATTCCATGAAGAGTGGTATATTTCTATTTTAATTAATTCTTGCAATTTCTTTTATGATTATTTGCATGGAACTAATATTGGAAAATTGATTTTTATTGAATGATTGTGATTCGTTTTGATGGTGCATGCTTAGTTTAAGACTTTTGATGTTTCATGCTTGATGTATACAATTGTTACTTCGAAAATCTACTAGAGGCAATAAATTAGAATCACTTCAAATGCAAAGAATTGCATGAATATTGATTAGATTGAATCACTTAATTGGTCAATGGTGGAATCCCGAGTCTCGGTGCTTTTTATAATCTTGATAACAACTTCGTAAGTTTTCTATTGAGTTTGAATCTAAAATTGAATCTTCACAAGTCTGAGTGAACGATACTTTTCTTACCACTTTCTACAACAATTTAAAATCACATCAATTTTTGGCGCCGCCGACGCAGACTTGTTTTTAGATTTGTTTTTAGGTTTTTGGTGATTTTTATTCTTTTGTTCTATTTTACGTTTTCTCGGGTATTTGTGTTTTGGTTACAGGTTTGGATATTGGATCGAAAAGAAAGCTGAGCCAAAGATATTGGTGATTAACTAAAGACTTGGAGTCAAAGACAAAGCGAAAAGAAACGAGGAAGAGACAAAGAATTTTATTTTATTTAGTTTTTAGTTGTTTTTTTTTTCGAAAACTGTATTAGGGTTTATAATTATTTTTGTAATTTTTCTTTTTATTTTGGACTTTTTGGACATTTGGACATTCTGGATATTATTTTTAAACCCTACAAAAGGGTGGTCTTAAATATAAATCTGTTTGTAGGGAAGGACGAGCAGATTACGATGCATCTCTCGCACCTTGGGTCTCGTACACCGACATAGGAGTCGCGTGGCCCGAGTCGACTACAACCGATTCATCCCCCGTGCCCGGAACGGGAGGTAAGATTCTAAACACTCGCGAATCCCCTGTCAGTTGAGTTACTGGACTCCTTCAGTATGCATATATGTTGAGGACTCGAATACGAAATTTATATTTCTAGTAAAGGGCAAGGCCCGCCATACAAGATAAGGGTTCGGATTTCATCACTGTTCTCTTCTTGCCCGCCTTAGAAAAATGATACCAAATGCGAACCCAAGCTTAAAATTTTGATTAGAACGAGACCGATAAGGTAACGAGCTTGTAGGAAAGTCGCTCAAAAAGACCGTATTGGGTATATTATTAGCTTAACTCGATTCTTTAGAGGTTTCGCTAAAATTGTACCTAGTTGCCTTTCTGAAGATTAGAAGCTCGGTCTAGAAACAATCTAAGTGGAGCCATCATGCTTTTTGTTTGCTATAAATCAATAGGTTTGATTTGGTTGAGTCAGCCTTGTTTTGTGATTGCATAGAAATCCCCTTCCTTATTCTTTTGCACGCCCAACGTAAAGAGATGCCCAGGTAGATTTGTTAAAGAGAAACCTAGTAGTTCTAAGCGTCTCTGATTACCTCAATTTAGAAAGTCCGATTTTTGAAGAGTCCGTTTTTGAACGTCCGTTTGAGGAGACAATCCCTAATATTCCGATAGTGCTAGAAATGGCAACTTGAAAGCTTTGTTGAACCCGACTAGGACTACTGGCCCTCGTTGATAGGTGTAGAATACACCGTATTTTCTATGAAGAGTTTATGCTTTCTTTGCTATTTTTCGTGTGAATTATGTATCTTATGCGTGTTTTTTGAGTTTATAGGTGTTTTGGAGTCATTTGAGTAAAAGGAAGTGGAAATCGTCTAAATCCAGGGCTTTTTCTCGATCATCTTGAAGAGAACGAAAAGACGAAGCCAATGGCGAAAGAATGGAGTCAATCCGACATCGTATGAAGAATCTGGAAGCATCTGAAGCAAGCAGAAGTTGTCGCAAACTGGAGAACCTACAGAACTGCTATAGGCACCTGCTAAAATTACTCAGGGCACCTCCCTCTTTATACCTCATCAGAATAAGTACTCGGTTTCTATTTCTGCAACTTAGAATTCCAAACTCTTGCAACCAGTTTCAGGCAAGTTCTTGCCTTTGCAGCTGAACCAAGTTAATTGCCATGAGTTTCAAGGGTCCATCATACTACGCACAAGAGATTTCGAGTCAGGTTATAAGCACGGAAATCCGAGGTATTACCAAGTAGAAAAGAATAAGACTTGTTGCCATGGGGAATTGATATTGTTGCCATGGATTTTGTTGAAGATTGAAGTCGTGTTTACTGGGAGAAGTATGGGTTTTGTATGAATTTGCAGGGAAGGAGATAGAATGATCTCGACATCAACAGCAAGTTCATCTCCGCATCACCAGCAAGTTGCACGAGAAGTATTTGTAAAGGCCTGAACAGCCTAGTCTGCTGTGACCAAGAATTAAAGGGCTTGAGGGTTGTTTGCCGTGTGATACGAGCATCGCGGAGCGTGAAAGAGTGTCGACTATGTTCGAGTGGGTTGGAATCGATGGAGGAACCGGGTCGGCGATGTTGCTTGTTGTGGTGGCAGGATTGATGGTTGGTCTTTGATGCTGGTGCCGATGAGTCGAAAGCCGAGTAGAATGCAAGAGGAAGCAGTGAAGGAGATGGCAGAGCTAATTGCAGGCTTGAATTGAACTCGTGATGTTGTGAGCTCTTATCGCAGGTCCGGAATGCAGATGCCGATTGTTTCTGCGAAGCTATGGTGCTTGAGTGTTGTGAGGGTTGCTCGCAGATGTCGTTAACCGGTTGGAGCTGCGGAATGAAGTTGAAGTTGCGAGTGCCGAGTGGAGAAAGTGTGATGCAAGAGCCGTTGCTTCTCTCGGGCTGTTTTGCTCGGGTCTGTAGCTGCAAGTTATGAAGATTGCAAAGTCCGGGACTGGAGATTACAAGGAGGAGGATGACTCGGGTTGCCATCGAGAACCAGCCGAGTTGCAGTGCTCATTGCAGGTGCGATGAACTGATGCTATGGGCTTGCATCAGTTGTGGTCATGTGGAGTTGAAGTCGGGGTTGAGAACAGTTTGGCTGATGAAGTATGGCCTGAGGTGGTCTTGGTTGCAGCTTGGTGGTGACTGGGAATGGAGCTTGAACTGAGATGGTGTTAGTTGTGAACTGTGATGCTGGCTCTGGTATTGAGGTAGTGCAGGTTATGTTGCAGTGAACAGGGAAGATGGCAGGCTGTCAAGAGCTGAGAGCGTCTGCTGGCGATTCATGTCGGAGTCAGAATGAACCGGCAAGTGGCGATATATGATGGCAGAATGTGGTTGCAGTGAAGGCTAAAGAAATGGAAACTGTCTTGTTTTTAAGGGTTTGCAGTGGATGGAGCTGGTGGTATTGCAGCTGAAATGCATAGATGGGGCAGCTCTGGCATGTGACGAAGCTGGGAGCAGGTCTGAGCTGTGATATTGGCGCAGAGGGAGATTATGGTTTGCTGGCATGAGTATATGGCATTGTTATTAGGCAATGGAATTGATAGGCCTGGAGTTAAGGATATAGCAGGTGAAGTGTAGATGGTGCTACGTTGCTGTGCCAGTGCGAATGCAGTTGCAGTGAGTCATGGCTCGAGGCAAAGGAAGTGTGGCAGTACTATGAGCCATGGATGGTGAAAGCAGATGGAGACTGACAAGCTGCAGAAACTGTGCGGAAACGGAGCAGAAATGGCGAGGCGGTGAGCCTAGTTCCAGTAGCCGGATTTTGGAACCGTAAGTGGGCACTGTAATATTTCGATGAATCGCGAGAGGGCATGAGTCGTATGCAAGAGTCGACGGCCGGACATATGTGCTACGAGTCGCGCTTTTGGGTGCGTGTCGCAAGAAATGAGGAATTGGTTTAGATGGTATTTTGTGATTGTTTGAATTGCAGAGATATGGAGATGAGCTGCTCGGGAGTGTGCACTGCCGGTGACAGTTTCCGATGACAAAAGCGGCCAGAGATGATTTTCCGACGGCCGGATTCCGGCGACCGGTGACCGGATTCCGGTGATGACGTCATCAATTCCGGCGACACTTTTCGGACCCAAAATTCCAGAGACATATTTTTCACTCCTGGGCTTGGTGGACCAACTTGGAGACGGGTTTTGAGAAGAATTAACCTAATTTTGGGAAAGTATCCTTATGGGGAGAAAAGCATATATATAGAAAACTCTTTCTCTAAACCTAGATATATCTCCATGAGGGAGACTTCTACTTTTGTTCTAGGGTTTAACATGATAGGTTTTCTCTTTCTTCTTGCTATGAACTCCTATGCCATGAGTAACTAAGTTTTTATTATTGGTTGAAGATGTAGTTGGATTTTGCAACCAAGTTATGATTTTTATGAATTAGTTTTCTCTCAATATTATCGTATGATTTCTACTGGTTACAATAATTGCATGATTGATGGATTGCAATATGATTGAATGTTTGTTTAGTTAAGTCTAGAATTGATTGAACTCACATCCATATCTATAGTTATTTTAGGGTTTTCATCGAGCGATAACCTTGAATACTAGTAGCATGATATGATTAGGGTTTGTAGTGATACATCCTCGTAGTCATATGTAGAAATTGACCTTTGTTCGAATTGTTTGCGCAATGTATTACAATTGCATTGATTAGCCTATTTCCGAAACTTAATGCTCCTAGGAATTGAACTTGATTAGCGCAAGGCGTTAGGTTATTCTTTAGGTAGAATTCACATACGCAATCTCTAATGTGTGTGTTGATAACTTTGGAAATTACGGAGTATTCTTGCAATAAGGTATTCTATGGCTTTTGATGATAGAGAGATTAAATACTGAATTCTATTCATATATTCATAAACTTGTTTACAATTGAAGATGAAACCTTTATCCAATATTTCACATCCTTGATTTGCTGTATTTTATTTGCTTTTTTGTTTATTTTTATTTACACAATCGAAATTCTTCCGGTGTTTTATATAGGAAACCATAACAATTTGACAACCTAGACCTCTTCTCGTGGGATCGATCCTTTCTTGCCCTTGCTATATTTATATTTTGAGTAGTAAGAAAGTGTAATTTATTTTCGACGCTTACGACCACGATCACTCAGTGTATCAAAGTTAACTAAATCAGTACAAATTATGAACTTAAACCCGGGACCTTACAGCTGCTCCCAATCTTCTTAGGGAAAGAAAATGAAAACCCCTATTTCCATCTTAGGGATTTTGAAGAAATTTGTAGTACCCTAAAAAATTAGAGATCTTGATGATGATGCTTCCAAACTTAGGTTATTCCCTTTTTCCCCGAAAGATAAATCCAAATCGTGGCTTATGTAGTTTGGCTTCCGGGCACCGAAACATATGAACAACTTACATCTCGCTTTTTGAACAAGTTTTTCCCTAGGCACAAAACATCGTCTATTAGGACGCAAATCCGCACGTTTTCTCAACAGAGAGGGAGAATCTTTGTATATGTATTTGGAAAGGTTCACTGATCTATTTTCCCAATGTCCTCATCATGGTTTAGAAAAGGTTAGGTTAGTTCAGATCCTTTATGAGGGTTTAGATTACTCCACTACAACCATAGTGGAAGCTATGTGTACAGGTGGGTTTGAAAACCAAACAGCTTGATGCTGCGATGACATTTTTGAATGAAATCGCCGAAAAGACCGAACAATGGGAAAATAGTAGGGTACCCTAGAAAACAATTCTTCTAGGCAGAGGAAACGTTAATAGGGTGAAGGAGGCTGATGAATCGGATGCCAAAATTGCAGCAATAGCTAAAAGGTTAGAAGCTTTAGAATTGGGTCACACTAGTAGTCGGGTGGAGCCTTTTGGGAAGGCCATACTATGGAAGAGCAAGCCAATGCTCTTTACAATAATACTAGATTCGATAACTCTCGAAGTTAGACCCATATTCAAAACTTATAACCTCGGTTGGAGAAACCATCCGAACCTTCGTGGTCCAAGGCCAGAGTCAAGGTCACCTTAGTAATTCGAATGTTCCCCAGGTTTTGGTTATAATAAGAACTCTCGAGTCAAGCTCTGGTCGTAACCCTTCGTGAGAATAAAATGACTAGATTAGAGGAATCTCTTAGTATATTAAGAAAGAGCCAGGATATGTTAGCACAGATCCAGGAAATGTTAAGTAAAGAGCCAAGTTAGTTTTGGAACAGAGACCAAGCAGAATTTTCAAACTAATGCTCGGACTCTGCTAAGTTAGAACTTCAAATAGGTCAAATAGCTAAGACTTTAAGTGAAAGAGATAACGGAAGGTTCCTTAGTCAAACTAATCCCAACCCTCAGAGGAGTTCATGAAATAGGTGCAAAACCATTACAACAATTGAATTCAATTAGAACCCTTAGGAGTGGTAGAGTAGTAGACAATCGTGCAACCATGACCGATAGTGAGCATATCTAGTACACCCTCAGACCATCCATAGCCG
>JAJJWW010018047.1:0-10413 GCA_023531295.1 Papaver armeniacum | reverse complement strand
TGAATGGTAGGCCTCGAATGTGTATGAATTTATGGCCTACGGTGATAACCGCAAGTGCACGAGGCGTCTATCGAGCGCGGCAAGTACGGGTCGATCCCAAAGGACTTGTGGTGCTCTTATGTTGATCAAAGGGGTTACTAAACTGAATTCGGGTGGTAATGTAGTGCGGCAGGAGGTAGCAAAAGGGTGTTTCTGATACGTGATGTTAAAACATGAAGTGACTCTAAACTAAAAGGCAAATAGGGCTACCGGGGTGGTAGATCCACCCACGATCTTAAGCTAAGGCAATGCAAGCTAAGTTATGATCATGTGCCTTCCTTTGAAATCTTGGCTGAATGTTCATTAACTAAATTTGTTAACTCACCCCTAGTATGAGTGGTCTTCTTTTCCAATACCACTCATCACGAGACTTGTAAACTCAATGGCTAACTACTAATCTTCATCATATTAGAACACAACAAAATCATAGCAAATCAGACATGCTTCACATTGGAATCAGGGGTTTCAACAACACCCTGGAAATCAAATTAGAACATGATACAAATTGAAATTAAATCCTAATTGATACACTGGCTAATCCAGGCATGAAAAAACTAACACACCCAACTCAGTTGTATTTATACATGCAAAATCAACCAAACCCTAATTCATTATAAAATAGAAATTAATTGAAACCCATACCCTAAATCGCCTACTCCTCTGTCAATTTGGCTCACCGAGAACGCCATGCATCGGCGAGTTGATGTATGAAACCACAGTCCCCAATTATCTTTAATTTAGCTTCTAGGGTTGATAGAAGCTTTAAGAAAGATAACTAGACCTAGAGAGGGAGGGCGAGGTGGTTGGTGGTGCGGTTGTTGTGTGAAAAAGAAGATGGGTATTCTTTGTGTCGGGAGGTTGTTGGTGAGGTGGTGATGGCGAAGGTGGTTTTGTGGTGTCGAAGAGCGAAGGCTGCGCTGATGGAGATGGGAGAGGAGAAAAGAAAGGTCTGATGGAGAAGAAGATAGGTTTGCTCAGTGGGTATAGGAGTTAGGCGGTTCGTTTGTGAGCGAGGATAGCAAAGATGGTGGGAGGCCTAGCGGCGTAGGATGGGCGATAAGATGCGAGCGGCTCGGCTTGATTTGGAGTGATCTGGTGTTGCACGGGAGCGGCGATCTATGATGCACGTGGAGAGCGACGACCATTGGATGTGGAAGATAGAGATCTCCACGGCTTGGAGTGTGCGGGCTCGGATCGGGTCATGGGTAGCTCCTGGCCCAGTCTTCCTTGTTGGGTTGCGGTAGATACGCGTGCGGAGCTTTTTCTCTGCTCCATAGATGATCGACTCGATTCTTCACTCTTTGGCTCCTCGGTTTCTCAGAGCTTTATTTATTGCCTAAAAACACAAAATTAATTAATACAAATATTTATTCTCGAAAACCAGAAAACACGAATATGGGATGTATCAGATTTCTAAGCACAAAAAGATGAGTAAAATGCCAATAAAAGGTATATAAATATGCACTATTTGGCACTCATAAAATACCCCAAACTGAATTTTACTTGTCCTCAAGTGAAGCAGAAATGAAAAGAAATCCTAACTATACCCCTTTGTCGCGAGGTCTCTCGGAGATGCATTTTGCGTATGCACTAAGCCTTTAAACGCTAGGTGTCCCTAGTGGTGAGTTGTAGTCTCGTGAGGGTTTTACCGAGAGGTGTACCCACAAAACCTTCTCGAACTTGGAGTGTAAAAAGTCTCAAGCCTCCAGAAGCTATGAGGACATAGAGTTCATGCTAGTAACATGAAGTTAGAACTACCAAAACCGCCTTCTCATCCTTAAGTCTTGAGCGTGATAACCATACCATATGAAAGAATTCGGATTCGATTGTGATCATAGTCTCAACCACGCCTCACCATTAAGGTTTTATGATAATTGCACTCAAAGATCGCTTTTTAGTCGTCATGTGTGCAGGCGGGAGTAAAGAGAGAAATCACACACGTTGTAGGTAAGAAGGATAACCTTCCGAAATAAAATCACAGGCTCCGCGAGTGTGGACAAAATCTTTTACGATGATCTCTAAGAAAGGAAATCAACCATTAGCAAGGGTGGGAGTACTCACTCACTTCTCACCCGATCGGCAATTAATATCACTCTCCCATAAGAACCATACAGAAACGTCTTCAATCTTAGGTCCCGGTCTTCAAATGTTGATGGCGAACTTCCTAAACTTCCTGAAAACTTGACAATTTTAACTTTTCTCAAATTCCTTGTTGTTTGGATTTTCTTTTTGATTCTTCTATACCATGGTGGTAGCAAAAATAAACTACAATATTTTTTGATTTTTGATTTTTTTTTTTTTTTTTTTTTTACACTACAATAAGTGAAAATAAAAATACAAATAATGAGCAAACTAACTCCATGGACAAAGGACTTTTATCACTCAATTTTTCCACAACTTGTATTGTCTTGATTTTATAAGAATTTTATTAATTCTCATCCTATTTTCTTTTTCTTTGTTGCACATAAACCTTGGACTATATCAATTTTCTTTCCATATTACGATGATGCTCACAGCTTCTTGTGATGATATGTTCAGGTCTTGTGATTGAGAGAGAGTGATCTTGCTAGCGGCAAATCGGTATTTAGAAGGAGTTTCATCTTTTAGGCGTCACCCTCATGATTGACAAAAACTAGCACTCAAAGGATCAAAGTAGTCTTTAGTCTGGTGAGGTGGGTAGCTCACCATTCTACAGGAATTTACGTACGGTGACACACTCTGTGACTTTTCTACGAAAGTTACAAAAAGAGTGAAGGTTGGTGCTCACAGTGATGTAAATTGGGTAGTCTCCACTATGGGTGATCACAAATTCTACTCAGAATATCTATGACACCTAATTCGCCCTGCAGGTATGGTTAAATCCAACTTTAACGCTCCCTGTCGGCTAAGGAACCCGTGTGTTCTCAGGTACTTCTAAGTTCTTGTTTCGGTCGAGATTCTCTAGTAAACATAGCTAGAAAGCATGCTAGTGACTCTAAAATCTCTCTAAAGTTGGAGTTTGTACAAAAGAGTTTTTAATTATTTTTTTTTTTTTTTTTTTTTGAAAAATTAAAGGTAAAAAGACTAAAACTCTATGTCTGTCACCCCCGAGCTAAATCAGACATTGTCCTCAATGTGTTATAATGGATAGAAAAATTTAGCAGGTGCATCAAGAAGCTATCTTAAGAGAAAAGGAAGAGATTAGGATGTCGGCGGGAAGCAGGTTGAAAAGACTTATTAATCAGGCAAAAATCCAACATTCTCAGTGGTGATCATATCGGATTAGCTAAAAAATGCAAGAAGACTCCAACCAGGATTCAAGAAAGAAAAAATTAACAAGTCCCTACCCGGATTATATACAATGAAGATAATGTACGGAAACGTTAACATTCTTACAAATATAACAAAAAATGGGCTTTGGTTTATGTGGGAATTTGGTTTATTGGGATTTGGTTTCAATGGGATTCATTTGGTTTTGTTGGGAGCTTTGGTTTATGTGGGAAAGTCCAGCCCAGTTGATGCTAAACAGCCCAACAGATGAGGGCTTAGTCTTTGCATGATCAGCTGGAAGCGTAGGCTCGGTCAGCGGCCCAGTCGCAGCCCAGCCAGATGGGTTCTAGCCTAGATGGTACACGGCCCGGTTGTCCACTTGCCAGCATTAAGTCGGAAAATGTATAGCCTGATTGTTGGGCTTGCAGTTATGTACAGCTTAGTTTGTTCTGCGGCCAGGGTTGGATTGTGAGACGGCCAACGAAGAGGCTTATGTGGGCTTGGGTGGTTCGTTCGATTTAGATTGATGGCCCGAGTATGTGGGCTGGTTTACTCACAGAGCCCGGGGTGTGTTACCCAGGTGAGCTGGGTTTGATTTGGTTACGACCACTGGTTATGTTTTTAGCCAAGCAGCCCTGAGATGTTTACAATTTGCACAGCTTGGTCGGGCCGAAGCACTGAACAGAGTGCACACTCGGGCCGGGCATAATGCGGCACCAATTTTTGTGCTCGAACAACCTGAGCAATGAGAGCAGCCTAGGTTGCTAAGCACAGATTAAGCACAAATGAGTTTTCAAATTCCAAACACGGCATACAAGGTGCGGGTAGCTCCACACTTGTTGCTTCGGGGGCTAGCAAGGTGGTAGATGGCTCACAAGGCTCATGAGCCCACAGCGGGTAGCTAGCAAACACAGATTCACAATGCTATGTGGATCAGCACAGAAGCAGCGAGGCACGGGACACGAGGTGGTGGCTCAGGTGAGGTTTGCAGCCAACTTGGTACATGCGAGTTACAAATCACCCTCAACAGCTTCGAGGTCGGGGTTTGGCACAACTTGGCTCACTAGGAAGATTGGTTATGCACATGCTAAGCTCACAGTTCAGGCCTCAGATTGTACCAATTTCAGTTATTGCAAGTTTGAACAATGTTTAGCACAATGACTGGATTATCATGCAAAGCAGGTTATGCAAAATGGGCTAATGGCTCAGGTTTTGGCTCAACATGGGTTATAGCACAGGCTAGCTCAGGCCACACAATAACTTGGTTTTCACAGGGTAAAAACTTGGTTCAACACAATGGTGGCTCACAGGTATGCTCTGAGTTGTGCTCAAACTCACAGCTTCGGAGGTCGGAGTTGAGCTCGGGCCTTGTCAAAGCTCGGGCCTCTCGGTGAAGAGATGGCTAATTCGAGCCAATAACTAATGCACGGAACTCACAAGGCATACGAGCTTAACAAACTCAACAAGGTTGCAAATAAGTAGCCACCTAGCTAGCCAATATGTTACCCGAGGCGAGATAGCTCACAAGCTCGGTTGGTTTGACAACAAGTTGGCTTAACAAGGTTTGCGGCCGAGGCTCAACGACTTCAGAGTGGAGCTCGGGGCGGATTGGAGGTTAAGGGTTACACACAAAGATCAACGAGATAACACGGGGTACTCCAATATGCGTGTTATGGCTCAATCTCAGCTCAACAAGCTTAGCATTCAACGAGGTGATGCAAATGGTACATGGCACGAGAACACATCAGTGCGAGAATGGCAATTCTAGCAGCAAAGATTACTCACAGGGTTTTCACTCAGGGTTTTCACAACACCACACAACACAACACTCAGGGTTTGCATACAAGCACAGGCTACAGCCAAGGCAAACAACAACAGGGGCTGAGTTATGGTCAGGGTATGCAATTATGAACTTGGAATTCTTAGTTGTAGCTCAAACTCGCGGCTTCAGGGAGCTGGAGTTTGGCTCAATAGGGTTGACATGATAAGGTTCAACCGCACCGAACATGGCATACAAGTTCAAGTACTAACCTCGGGTTCTGCGCCTTTTCTTTGGTTTCAATGGGCTGGTTCAGCTGCTCAACAGTACACCAAGCACAGCAAGTTCAGTTGCACAGCACAGCAGCACAGGTAGGTACCTATTTACTCAGGACAGAAGTTTAGTACCCAGACTTGCTGAACAGAACTACTACAATGTCAGCTAACCTAGATGAGGGTTTAGCAATGAGAAGTGGAGGTCACAGTGAAGCTGAGTTGAAGCAAATGTAACCGGATGAGGTGCAAGCTTCTTCACCTTCAATGGTTTGTTCACGAGATGATAAGCGGACTAGCATGAGTGCGAACTAACCATCCAAGATGATGCAAAGATGGTTGAACTAGATTCTGAGTACGGTTTATAAGAAAATTAAACTAAGTTACACTACGGGAAGTAAGCTACAAAAGCGATATAACAATGGAAACTAAGTTCACTAGATATATACGGGATGAATAAATCTCGGTAAAGACAAGCAATGGATCACGCGGGGCACACGCAAGTCCGGCGAGCGCCAAAAAAACTTGGTAGGCCTCGAATGTGTATGAATTTATGGCCTACGGTGATAACCGCAAGTGCAGCGTCTATCGGAGACGCGACAAATGCGGAATCGATCCTTTGGTGGTGGTGCTCTTATGTTGATCAAAGGGGTTACTAAAGTAAATTCGGTGGTAATGTGTAGTGACAAGGTAACAAAGGGTGTTTTTGCCGTGCGGGTGATGTTGAAATGTGAAATGCTCTAAACTAAGGCAAATGGGAGCTACCAGGGTAGTGAATCCACCCCTGATCTTAAGCTAAGGAAATGCAAGCTAAGTTATGATCATGTGCCTTCCTTTGAAGGTCTTGGCTAGATGTTCATCAACTAAATTTGTTAACTCACCCCTAGTATGAGTGGTCTTCTTACGGTACCATAAATACATGACTGTAAACTCAATGGCTAACTACTAATCTTCATCATATTAGAGAACACAACAAAAATCATAGCAAATCGAGACATGCTTCTGGAATCGGGGGGTTTCAACAACACCACAAAAATCAAATTAGAACATGATACAAATTGAAATTAAATCCTAATTGATACACTGGCTAATCCAGGCATGAAAAAACTAACACACCCAACTCAGTTGTATTTATACATGCAAAATCAACCAAACCTAATTCATTATAAAATAGAAATTAATTGAAACCCATTACCACTGAATCGCCCTCTTCTCTCGATTTGGCTCGAGAACGCCATGCATCGTTGAGTTGATGTATAGAAACCCTAGTCCCAATTATCTTTAATTTAGCTTCTAGGGTTGATAGAAGCTATAAGAAAGATAACTAGACCTAGAGAGGGAGCTGAGGTGGTTGGTGGTGCGGTTGTTTTAGTGAAAGAAGATGGTGTTGCTGTGTCAGGAGGGTTGTTGGTGAGGTGGTGATGGCGAAGGTGGCTGTGGTGTCGGAAGAGCAGAGCTCTGCTCTGATGGAGATGGGAGAGGAGAAGAAAGAGAAGATGGAGAAGAAGATAGGTTTGCTTTCAGTGGGTATAGGGTTAGGCGGTTCGTTGTGAGGGGGATAGCAAAGATGATGGGAGGCTGGCCTAGCGGCGTAGGATGGGCGGATAAGATCGAACGGCTCGGCGTGATTTGGAGTGATGCGAGGTGTTGCACGGGAGCAGCGATCTATGATGCACGTGGAGCGTGACCATTGGATGTGGAAGATAGAGATCTCGCGGCTTGGGTGTACGGGCTCGGATCAGGGTCATGGGTAGCTCGCCCAAGTCTTCCTTGTTGGGTTGCGGCCCCGTACGCGTGCGGAGCTTTGGCTTCTCTGCTCCATAGATGATCGACTCCAATTCTTCACTCTTTGGCTCCTCAGTTTCTCCGAGCTTTATTTATTGCCTAAAAACACAAAATTAATTAATACAAATATTTATTCTCGAAAACCAAGAAAACACAGAATATGGGATAATATCTGATTTCTAAGCGCAAAAAGATGAGTAAAATGCCAATAAAAAGGTGTATAAATATGCACTATTTGGCACTCATCAATGAACAGCTTGTTACACAAAAATGAAATATACTTTCATTTAGATATGAGTAGCAGAGTACCTAAACGTGTATATTGAGATGTCTGATAGCAGTTAGAAAGTTAGCCATATGAATACTTTTGTATTAACCATGTTCATCTTAACACTCTAGATCAATTGATAATAATCAAATGAATCTAATTGTGTTACTCATAGAGTTGTTCAAATGATTATATTCTCATAGAAGTTACTCTGACATAATTGAAAGCAAAAAATCGGTTGATTCAAAAGAATCGATTCATGAACAATTTAGCCACGGTTTGCAAAGATTGTATTCCTTAATATATAAATATATTTTTCATGAGTATGAAATCATATTTAACTATTTAAGAAATTGAATCACTTAAGTTTGCAAACGGGTATGCAAACTTAATTAAGTTGGACATTGGTCACAAAGCGACGGTTTGCAAAAGCGGGTACACAAACTTTAGCTCCCGTCTTGGGAACTCCGGTGGCCGTTTGCGAACGCAGGTACGCAAACAGTTCCTGAACTGAGTTAAATCAGTTTGTGAACGGGTATGTGATAGGTGTAGAATACACCGTATTTACTATATAGAGTTTATGCTTTCTTTGCTATTTTTCTTGTGGTATGTACTTTATGCGTGTTTTTGAGTTATTAGGTACTCTGGAGTCGCACGGAGGAAAAGAAGCGGAAATCATCCCAATTGGAGCAAAAGGGCAAAATTGTCATTTCATGGGCGAACAATATCCTGGAGACGAATCACGGTTAAAGGGCAACTTTATTAGGAGGAGTGTTAAATGCGGCCGAGTTTGTGGTTAAGGGTGACCACATGTTATGGGGCATCCATTGGGGCACCCCTTATCGATGCGGAGGGGTGTCATTATCCCACCCCTGTCATTACAACTCTAGATCGAAACCAATTTTTCGATCTCATTTATTTCCTCAATCATTTTGCTCGAAAGAGAGCGAGGCGACACCATTCTTTGTGAATCGAAACATGATGGGGAGATCGGATTTTGTGTTGTTGAAACGGAGAAGAAGAAGGTGTTGTTGTTGACTGAAGCTGAGAAGGGTTCGATTTGCCTCTGCGTCAAGGGTTTCGATGGATCTGGAAGTAATTTCGTCAGCTAGATGCCCAACTGTGTTGCTGAAGTTGAGTTGTTGTTGTGGTTGAATAGTGCGGATTTATGAAGATTTGCGGTTCTTGGAAGAAATAGAACTATGGGTTTTGTGTTTTTGAGAAGAAATGGAGTCAAGAGGAGATCGAAATGGATTAATAATGATTGTTGATAGTGTTTACGAAGAAGTAGAATCACGTAGAGATGGGTTCTCGTTGATGTTTGAAATTGAGGACGAGAATGGATGAGTTAGGGTTTTTGAGTTGCAAGACCTGCTTATTGTTGGAGCTTTAATGGAGTTGAGGGAAACTTCAGTGGAGATGGCAGTGAGATGCAGGCAGGCTAATGGAAATGGAGATCGAGATGAAGTTCTATTGAGATGATATGGCAATTGCAGCTCAACAAGGTGGTGTTAGCTCAAGGTGCAAGGAAGCTGGAAGAAGACCTAGATGTATGTTAGGTTATGCTGCAGGATGGAGCGACGGAGAGAACGATGCTTTCTTGGTGGTGGTGTTGTGCCGAGGAATTGGTTGCCGCGGTGAGGTGATTGTGGGCCGTGGTGCATTGAGCCAAGAAGTTGTAGAGCGAGGTGGATGTGAGGTTATGTGAGTGACGGGGAAGGCATTGGAATTGGCTCGGGTTAAGCAAGAACCCCGGAAGAGAATTGGTGTTCAAATAGCGATGGGTAGCCGTGGTTTTGGCTTTGCTGAGGCATTATTCTTTGTTGCTTGTGGAAGGAGGAGGCTAAGATGCTTGTTTGCCGAGGATTGCGAGCTATGGCACTGTGCGAGTGAGTGTGACTCTGCGATGGTGTGTATGTGGTAGTGGCCGGAGGCTTGAGCTTGGTATTGCGATCCATGGCACTTTGTGGTTTGCATTGTGCAGGCTGGAGGTGGTCTCGTGTGGGTGTTTCAATGTAAGTGAAGATTCAAATGGATGTCTTTGCATTGGAGTTGAGAATGGGAGTTGCGAATTTGTTGAATGCAAGTGGTAGTGATTCGATTTTGCATCCATGAAGGCTGGGTTCACAGGATTTGTTGCAGGTGATAAGATGACACGAGATGTCTAGGATTGCGGGTTGAAGGCGGCTCAGATGCTAAAGCGACGGAGGAAGCAGTGGTTCGGCGGAGATGGAGTGCGGTGACGTGACTCAGTGGTGTATTGTGGTTCCCCAAAAGAGCAAGAGATGGTGTTGATGATCTTTGCTTGTGTATGTTGGTACATTCATGGTGTTGAATGAATAATGATGGCGATTAATGCATTTTGGGGTTGAATGAGTTACGAAATTTGGGGTTGAATGAGTTACGGGGAATGTGTGTGTTGTCACGCTTAGGAAGGCGGTGCAATTAGAGCTAAGAAGAGAATGGTGATGTTGTTGGTTGGTCTTATCCGGAGTTTGAGGCTGGAATGAAGGCATGAGGTGCTTTCTGATTGTGAACTTAAATGATCTGATTTGAGCCGGGAGGTGGGCTTGAGATGTTGGTGGTGTCGGTGCTTAAAAGCCTCGTTACGCCAGCGAGATGGTGTTAGCTTGGTTCTGGCAGAATGGTAAGAAGGCAGGATGGGGGTTCTGCTGATGGTAGTGAGGCAAAGGTAGTGGTTGTTTGAAGCTGCAGGTGAACTCAAATTCAGGAGAAGCTAAGGTCTTGGTGAACTGAATTGGCTAGGTAGTGCCATTAGAGTTGAAGATTGATAGCAGATGTTGCAGGGAGATGATGAAAGAATAGAATTGGGGGTTGTGAATGTGCCAGGTGATAAGAATTTTGTTGTGGAGGAGCCAAGTTGCGAGGCAGTTCAAAGAAGCGGCTATGATGCACAATGATTGTGCACCGAGCGCTTTGTGCAAACGCTCAAGTCTCGGCGCTGGAAGGCTAACTACTCGGTGACCATGGATCGGCGGCTACGTCGACAAATGTCCGGGGCCGGTTTGACCTGAACACTG